>ML108184.1:40439-93024 GCA_003697995.1 Taxidea taxus jeffersonii | reverse complement strand
GCAGCAACTTCTTCCTAGGAACAACACCAAAGGCAAGGGAAGCAAGGGCAAAATGAACTATTGGGATTTCATCAAGATCAAAAGCTTTTGCACAGCAAAGGAAACAGTTAACAAAACCAAAAGACAACTGGCAGAATGGGAGAAGATATTTGCAAAAGACATATCAGATAAAAGGCTAGTATCCAAAATCTATAAAGAGCTTAGCAAACTTAACACCCAAAGAACAAATAATCCAATCAATAAATGGGCAGGGGATAGGAGCAGACATTTCTGCAAAGAAGACATCCAGATGGCCAACAGACACAGGAAAAAATGCTCCACATCACTGGGCCTCAGAGAAATACAAATCAAAACTACAATGAGATACCACCTCACACCAGTCAGAATGGCTAAAATTAACAAGTCAGGAAACGACAGATGCTGGCAAGGATGCGGAGAAAGGGGAACCCTCCTACACTGTTGGTGGGAATGCAAGCTAGTGCAGCTATTCTGGAAAACAGCATGGAGGTTCCTCAAAAAGTTGAAAATAGAGCTACTCTATGACCAAGCAATTGCACTACTTGGTATTTACCCTAAAGATACAAACATAGTGATCCAAAGGGGTACGTGCACCCAAATGTTTATAGTAGCAATGCCCACAATAGCCAAACTATGGAAAGAACCTAGATGTCCATCAACAGATAAATGGATAAAGAAGTGGTGGTATATATATACAATGGAATACTATGCAGCCATCAAAAGAAATGAAATCTTGCCATTTGCGACAACGTGGATGGAACTAGAGGGTATTATGCTGTGCATAATAAGTCAATCAGAGAAAGACAACTATCATATGATCTCCCTAATATGAGGAAGTGGAGATGCAATGTGGGAGCTTTGGGGGGTAAAAAAAGTATAAATGAAATAAGATGGGATCGGGAATGAGACAAACCATAAGAGACTCTTAATCTCACAAGACAAACTGAGGGTTGCTGTGAGGAGGGGGGTCAGGAGAGGGTGGTGGGTTTATGGACATTGGGGAGGGTATGTGCTATGGTGAGTGCTGTGAAGTATGTAAACCTGGCGATTCACAGACCTGTACCCCTGGGGCTAATAATACATTATATGTTTATTAAAAGTGTTTTAAAATTTATTTTAAATAAATAAATAAATTTACCAATAGAGAGTGAACCCATGAAACCCTAAATCCCCATCCTCAATTCCAATAAAAGCAGAATTAAAGGTAAAAAAAATATTGAGCTGTTTCATTGTTTAAAAGGTTCCCTGATAAATGAAGTAACCCACATCCCCACCCCATACTCACCCTTCTCTAACATAAGAGATTCTTAACATTGTATAGACAAAAAGGTCTTGGGACAGTCTCATGCAGTTTCCTCTTTTTCCTCTTTTCCCAGAAAAATTATGTGAACTATTATGACAATTTCAAGTTCAGGGCTTCTCAGGTGATACAGTAGCTCTTGCTAACCACGGACTATGAGGATTTATTCTCTGTTGATTTGGGTTGGTATGCAAATAATTACATATCTCATGTCTTTATGCTATGGAGTCTTATTATATGAGGACTACATCTATTTTATTTTAATTGTCCCCACAATTTTATATATATGTATACATATATATATAATAACGTGTTCAATAAACATAGACATGAATGAATAAATAATTTTATGTATCTATGAGTTTTGTACTAGATTATGGCCTATGTATTTAAATCATCATTAAAATCCCCTAGTAATTTCAATTAATTCAGTTTTCTAGTTTTTCCTTTCCAGCTTCCTTCTCCTACTTGCAGGATCCATACCTACGTCCTCCAAGTAGATACAAATTCAACAGATTTACAGTAGAGCCTGAAACTCTTTTATCTTATAATACCTCAGGATATTCTGATGCTGAACCAGGTTTAAAAGCAACTGAACCAGGTTTAAAAGCAAATGAAAGGGATGATTCAATAATTTCCCTTTAAGTTTAAATTTAAGATGTAACTAATCTACTTATAGAATAAATTATTCTCTAATGCAGGCTTTATTCTACACTACATGTATTTGTAAAATGTGTTTCACTGATGAGGTTCTTCAGACAAGTTGGTATAAAAATTTTTGATTACAAATAAAACTGAAATGTGTGTGTCCCACTGGATAGGTTAGAGGCCTCATCTATATATAATATATTTGCTTTAGGATTTATAGTAAGAGATGCAATATAAATCATTGTTATGTTGCATTCAGGGGAAGAATTAAATGTTTTTTCTAAAGGATGTATGTTATGCTTGTTTCCTCTTACCTAATCTGCTGTATATAGGGTGGAAGGTGTTTTGATCTTTGGCTTATTGGGACATATGAAGTTTATTTCCTGTAAGAATGTTGTTCAACATTTATTAAAATTATAGTTTCCTCTTTATTAGGCCCATAAGAGAAATATCTCTTATGTTTCAGTATTTCTGGATAACTGGTTTGTTTTTATCTAGAGAGTAGAGTAAAACAACTTCTCTTGTTTCTTATTCACATTTCTCCCTAGAGAGCTGAAAGTCAAATTTAAGCTCACCTCTAGCAAAAGTAAGCACTTTACAACAGCATTTCTTTTGCTACTTCCCTCCTTCCTTCAGTTTTAATTCTTTTTTTTTTTAAGATTTTACTTATTTATTTGACAGACAGAGATTACAAGTAGGCAGAGAGGCAGGCAGAGAGAGAGTAAGGGAAACAGGCCTCTGGCTGAGCAGAGAGCCCCATGTGGGGCTCGATCCCAGGACCCTGGGATCACGACCTAAGCCGAAGGGAAGGCAGAGGCTTTAACCCACTGAGCCACCCAAGCACCCCTCAGAATTCTTGTAACCACATCCTTGTCTCCCCTAGATTTCCTGATGTACTTACCTTTTCTCATTTATTAGATATAGTTTTGCATACTGCCTTAAATACTTTTTAGAACAGTACAAGGACAAATAATTTCATAGTTACATGGATGCATTTATTGCAAGAGGCTATTGGATACCGTATGTGAAAACAAACATGTAGTTCAGTGGTTACAATGGACTGCAGTCTGGCTCATTTGTATGTCAGAACACTGACCTCCCTTGCCAGATCAAAATGAGACCATAGCCATATGGTGCACAATCTTGAAAGTTACTAGGTGAATATTAGTAGTAATGTTACATTGCAGTAACAATCCTTAATGTGATTCCAGTATGTACAATTAATACCATAAAACCAGGAGCTAATTTCCACCCAAATTACTATTACTCCTTCTGAATTATTATTAATACACTTTTATAGACTGTGATTTCTAAATTACAGGACAATTATTAAGGAAGGTCCTGATTTATGATTATGTTTTAAATAGTTCTAGATTTTAAAGTTCTTTTAAAAGCCTTCCGTGTTAACTTCAGTACTCATGGTAGTTGTCTTTTAGTGTTAAGAAGTAATGCCATCCTTTATGATACTTGGATTGTATTTATCTAAAGTTCTTTCTACATCTGTCAGGCTTCCCTCATAACACGCAGGCTCAGAGCTCTTGGATGTTTTCTTTTTAGAACTGCTTTGAAGGATAGACCTTCACCTCTGGTGGATTCTGTACTTAACACATGTCTGAGTACAGATTCAACTACTTTTCTTCTCTACTGATCTGTGTAATGGTTAGGATACAGGAGGTCATGACTCACATTCAGAATCAGGCTTGTCTCAGAATTTAGGCTGTTAATCAGAATTATTACAGTAGGGAAATCTATTACTTTTACAGTTTAAAAAATGCCACGGTAGAAATGTATCTGGATCACAGATTTTGAGTCAGCTTAGGACCAGATTTACATGACACAAGAGGCAGACTATCCTAAAACCACTTTCATTCAATTTTCAATTTTGGAGTCACAGGAACAAAAATAGAGCTACTTGTAAGCCAATATAACAAGTCTTTAAAAAATGTAACTCATTCTCCTGCCTTGTAATGACTTAGCATATTCTTAAATTTTAGGCTAACAGAGTGCTGTGGTTGAAGGGGATCAAATGGGTGCTAACAAGTCCTGCTTTAAGAATACTGTCCTTTTCAGTATATAAGATACTAGCACTCCTTTGTTCCAGAGTACAACATTCTTCTCTGGTTAACAACTGAACCTAACTTCCATTTTCTCATGCATCATTAAAATGTCTTTTCCTCTCTATTTCAATGAATCAATCTGTTTCATATTACCAATAAGTAAATCCTAATTCTTTGAAGATTTTTATTTCACTACACTTCTTTATGAGCAATTATAGTTTAAAAATATCAATAGTTTGTAAGAATAATGTCTTTTCCAAGACTCTTCAAGCACAGAAAGAAGGATCTAGAAATACCCTTATGAAGATAACGCCACAGTTATATTTCAACATGAAGAACTAAAGTGAAAGATAACACATCCACCTATAGATATCACTGAGTTTTGAAAGCTGAGCAATATTAAGTGCCCCCCAAAATTAAGCATTATTTTAACTAACTTGATTTTCACAGCCCAAGTCAACTGAAAATTTCCATTCCTATGTTTGCCTTTTGCTGAGTCTCATATATTCCTTTGATGCATTTCTATGGCTTTCCATAAGAAATATAGTCAGAGCATTCACTATAAAAATAGATGTATATACATCCAAGCTCATGGAGAAACACTTGTTTTACTACTGAATCAGGAGGAATCTATATTTTCTCCCTAGACCTTAGACACTGAAGCCACAAAGCATTTTACTAAAATAAAAATTCATCTTGATTTATCAATATATGTACAACCAGTCTAACTCCCACTCTGGAAACGCAATGTCAGGAGCATGGTCTCATTAATTACATTGACTTTTGGATATGAAGAGGCATGACTGACACTGTACAATTCATTTTTCATAATGAGATTTTAAATCTTATTGCACCATTTTACTTCATTGTAAACATTTTCTTTAATTGTTGAAAACTGAACTAAGACTAGTGAAACAAAACACTCTTATTTCTCAACTCTGCTCAGCAAATACAGCAATAACTCATTGAAAGAATCACTATGAAATATAATATAACAGATACTCCTTGAATGATTAAGCCAGTGGTGCTCCCGAATTTTAATTGATAGTAAGAGATTCTGAAATCTCATCATCATAACATAACACAGCCAAAAAAACTACAAATACAATTGCTTATATAATTCAAACACTGCCAGTAATTCTAATATTCTATACTTCTTTAAAAGCACATGCCAATGGATTCTCACGTTTCTTTAAAAGGATTTACTGGACTATGAAACCCAAATTAAGGTTCCCTAAATGCTTATCTTGTCCTTTCTGCACCACATTATTACCACAGCTGATGGCTTATCTTGCTGAGTTTCAAAATGCACTAAGTGAAGAGAAATTCTATTATGTTTCCAAGAGAAATTATTCTCTTTTATTACTCAAGTTTCATTACCACAGTAGTTTCTGCTGACAATAATGCCAATGTATTTTTACCTTAATTTATTTTTATTATTTTGAGGTAAATCTCAAATTAATCATTTCTTTCCTTAAATGGTACTTTCCTCTCAATCAGATATTGACTCATTTTGAATTCTCCTACCCATTTCCTGACCTATGCATTCTGAACAATGCTCACCTTTAAATCATCTCTGGATTTCTTTCAGTTTGCTCACAAATTTCTTCCAATTAAAAAATAAAAGAGGGCAGAAGAACTGGCAGCAGGTTCTCAGAGCAATATCCCCAAATTCTATGGCAAGGATCTACCTACCATCCACATTTTTTGGGTGTGTTATCTCATCAAAAGTTAGTACTTAGCGATTACATTTAGCTTGGCAATCTTGATGCAATTTATGAGTTCCTCAGAAAATATCGTATAATCATCATTTTACTAAAGAAATAGTTGAGTATCTATGAGAGTTGTATAATGGGTGTCACTCTATTCTGAGAACAGAATCTTGGTCTCTTGATTCCCAAGATACCCTTAAAAAGAGCAAGCTGCTCAATCTCTTATTCCCACTTGAATCACATAATATACCAGACCAAAGTGCTGTATACAACTGTGGAAGAATTATAATGTTCAGCTGAAGAAACAGAAATGTTCAGCTGTATTTTCTGCTGAATCATTCTGAATCATTGTATTCTTCATTAGTTTCAACATGGGCAGTTGTGGCCTTTGTACAAATAGTAGCATTTTAACATGTTCCAACATCAATGTCACTATGGTATTCAAAGATTTTTTTTTTTTTAAATTTGACAGAGAGAGAGATCACAAGTAGGCAGAGAGGCAGGCCGGGGGGGGGGGGGGTGGGGGGTGGGAATCAGGCTCCCTGCTGAGCAGAGAGCCCGATGCAGGGCTCGATCCTGGACTCCAAGACCATGACCCAAGCCAAAGGAAGAGGCTCAACCCGCTGAGCCACCCAGGTGCCCCATCACTATGGTATTCAGTGTGCTCAGATCATTTAAATATTAATTCTTTAAAGCACATGATATTTCAACTAGTTTTTCAAGGTGAAGAATCGTCCACTAAAAACAATTCAATGAAACTCATAAATATACATATACCCTTAATATGAGTCATACCATATTTCTTCTAAATGATACTGCATCATTTTCTTAAATTTTGAGTAGATGTTGATGATTCATAATATAATATGTGTTTTAAAATATAAAGTATTCTGTTTTATAATGTAACAGACTAAGGTGTTACAGATAAAGGACTTTATAATGTTCCAATGTTATTAGGGCAAAAATAAAAGGCACAGAGTAATATATCATCTAACCTGTATATATATATTAAATAGGTATTCCTCTAGATTTCTAAATAGCGAGAGAGAAATAATCAGTAGCACATGAGGTTTACATTTTGTTCTATGGAGTCAAAGACATAGGTTCCATCGACCTTTAATTTTGCTTTATCAAAGAAAAGGCTCCCAAGGTGCATGGGATCTCCTAAGCAGTTCAGTAGCCACAAAACCCAGTGATAGTCAACTGGGCACAGGCATTGCTTTCATTACTGCTATCATTATGACAGATTATAATGTACAAGATGCTCAGGAAATACTTTATACCTGTCACTTACTTGAGAAATCCTTGAGTATTTGTGAGAGTTAAAGATTATAATTCATTCATAGTTACTAGTTATAATTCATTCGTAATATACTATATTATGAATATTATATATTCATATAATTCATTCATAGTTACATAGGTGAGTTTTGATTGTTCAAATCTGAGCTGTATCCTGACTCAATATTTGATACAACCTACCCAGGAGAATCTGGGATCTAGTTCTATATATTAATTTTGATATAAATAACAGAACACACAAACTCAAATTGCCTCCCATATATATATTTCATACCAAAGTCAAAAGCGTTTTTGAAGTCAATATAGGTCAATAGCTCTTCCCAAAAAAGACCCTTCATTTTAAATGACCTGTATATTTTTTTTAAGCCAAGAGAAATATTTTTCATTCATTATAAAATAAGTTTAAGATGATTTATAAACTTAAATTCATGCATTCCAAATATACGTTATTGGAGCCATCTGAATTATTTTGATACCAGTAATTAACTTTTTTTTCTTACTATAGGACCCACATTTCTTTATAACATTTTTGGACATATCATTTTAAATATATTACATCATAGCCTTGTTGCAATACTCACATTTCTGTGATGAACCTATAATTTCAGCAAATGTCTATTTAATTTTGGTAATGCACTTAGTTATTACTAAATATTATTAAATAAGTAACTAAATTCCCATTCTTTTACCACTTCTGTATTTTTAATATAATACTATTTAAATTTTTTCCAGATTTTCTTTTCTGGATCATATCACTAAGTTCCAGCTATTGAAAATAATTCAGTCTCCATTAACTTACACTTCATGATTCAACTTCTGCAAGGTCCTAAAACATAAAGGGTAAATTCGAAGCAAAAATCTATTTCTGAAAATTGGATAATTCATAAATAGATACCTAATATAATTTTATTCCATTACTCTTCCTTCCATCTATAAAAGCATAGGCCATCTCAGCCATTAAATTCAACTATGTAATTTGCTCATAATGTGTACTCATTTTTAATTTTCTGGTTAGGGTAGAATAGAATCTCTACTGGGAACATTTGTCCAAGAGCATTTCATGCATAACCAAGAGAGTATTAATATGTCACTGATTCTGTTTGTGACAATATGCACTTTGGGAATTTAGAATTCACAAACCAACATGGCTAATCAGAGCAGGTAAAATTATTGGCAGTATCTAACCTAAGGACATATATCTGGAAAATGTTTGTATTGTCAGGAAGTTATGCTATTAAAAGAAACAGTAAAAGAAATAGAATAGAAACAACGAAATGGTAATAGAAACTTCCATTAAAGATAAGCAAGTTATTTCCTCTTAATACTTGGTTGATATTATCAAAATGGTATCCAGCTACCTAAAAGTATGTATAGAGGTTTTCTAATTCAACTCTTGTTAGTAGATCAATAAAAAATAATTGCTTGTTAGAAGAGGATGGGGAGAGATCAGGTGCTATAGTTCTAGTTTTTAAAATATAGATTGGGTTAAATCTAAATCTATATACAATCAAAAATAAGGTTCCCAGCTGGGAACATTTAAAATTCTAACTTAGAGTACAGAATTTTTAGTATGAGAATGTATTATTGTGTACTCCAATAAATTCCTCGATTTATAGTTTTTTCCTCAAATTGCTTAATAAACCAAAGACACAAGCCAAAATAAAAATCACATTTAAGTTAAAACACAATCCATTTGTCAACAAGGTCTTATGAAAAAATAAACCATACATTTGATTTATAAAATAGGCATTTCCATTTTTTATTTATGTATTAATGACTCTCAGAAGTTTCTATATAATTTAAATAGAAGACATAATCATTAAAACATATGTTAGTGAATTGTGCAATAAAAACAGAACAGCATTTTCTGATGACTAGTTATGTGTAAGACTTTCCTAATTACTATTTTGGCGTTCAGTCTTCAGAGGGGTTGCTCGATATCTGAGGCTGATCAAGCACTGATTAGGATAAAAGACTCTTGCTCCACATCTGGCCTTGGTCATTTGTCCCCAGCAAAGAAAACCCTCTTGGGCCATATTCATCTCATTTGTAATTGGTGGTAGGGGGGTGTTAGCAAAGGTATTAGTAACTAAGAGGGAGGAAAAAAGAGAGAGAGAGAAAGAGAATGGTGAGGTTGTGCCTTTTCAGTAGCCAAAATGTCCAATGAAGTCCTCTCTCTAAGAGATTTGAGATGGCCCTTGAATGGAATACAATGAAAGACAAAGCTTGCGTGAGAGGAGCTTCATTTCCATTTTCAAACTTCTGTTGAATTTGTCACCCACAGTTAGCTGAAGTTCTGAATTTAAAGAGGAACTGGTGTATGAGAAGTGGTAGAAAGATAAACAGGGCAGAACACCTGCCCACAAAGCCACCCACTATCTAGCAAGCCCTTAGGCACTTTCAGTGGGAGTGGGTAAGTCTTCTTCCTAGAACCCAGATTTCAAATACAATCAGTATTTTTGGTTTAGTTTCCCTTTTTGGAAAAGTCTGCAAGTTTCCCATGGCAACTTTGCTCAGTCAGCTCTATTTACAGCCTGCCCCTTTAGCAATACTATAATGTCATAGCCTCTTAGAAATCCTCAGGCACTCACAAAGTCAAGTGGAGCTTCTTGGAAAGCAGGTTATCTTTTACTATTTTTGTTAGAATTAATTACCATTTTGACAGTTAGCTAAATGATTTCAACAGTAAATCCATTTGTGGCATATAGACAGCAGGACAATGGACTTTTTAAGAGCGCAGATCATGCTTAAAATTCCATCAGATTCTAAGATCCTTAGGAATAAAAATGATACTGTTCTTTGTGCCATTTCCAGAAACTGGCAGAAGAAATGAATTCAAGTAATGAATTTTCCTAAATATATTATATCTGCACTTTCTTTTTCAGAAAAAGAAATATAGTATTCTTAAAACATTCCCATGATTTCATTAACTCTTTACATTCCAATTTCACCTCTCCAGGAATCATATAGCAAAGCCAAAGTTAAGTAAATGAAAATGCATGCCATCAAAGCCCTCAGACAACCCCACCAGATACCAATGTTTTGCTTCTTAACCTACTTCTCTTGTGTTACTAGAGGAGGATTACCATCTTCATTGACCACAGAACCACCTTTGTTAATACTGCAAACAACATGGTCTAATGTTTTGAAAACATCAATACCAATCCAAATCCTGGGGGTCACTTCTGACCACTTCTATTAAATACTGAACTTTCCTCTTATAATTTCCTCCTTTTGTGCCATCTGCAACTCTATTAAAATATATGACTTATGTTAACAAATAAATCAAGGTAAATAAAATCTAGTTGAGTAAAACTAAGCACTTTAAGCCTGGGAGTAATAACAACAATACTAATGCACATAGCATTTGGAATCATCATTTTAAATACAACATTCATAAAAACACAAAGGAAAATATTTCTATGTAAATCTACACCATGAAGATACAAATAAATATGAAAAACCAGCCCCGGTCCTCGACAGACTTACAACTATGTTGAGAAGATAAGGCTGTCATATGAAAAGTTGACTAAGACAAAGAATAAATCAAATTAACAAATATGCTTTTAAAAAAAACCTCACAAGCCTTAATGAAGACAAATAAACTTTGATCTTGATCTCATTCCATATACAAAAGTTAATTTGAGATGGGCATAGACAAAATAGGAGGTTCAAAACCATAAAGCTTCCAGAAGAATACATAGAAGAACATGTTTGTGCTCTTAGTGTCAGCAAAGTTCCCTTAAACAGGACACATAAAGCACTAGCCCACAAAAGGGAGAACATAAATTATATTTTGCCAACATTAAAAATTTCTATTTGCCAAAGAACATTAAGAAACTTGAGAAAGTAATAAAATGAAGAGGCATGCCCCAGATGGGAAAAAATATATTCAGTATATATCTAACATTCTGGGTCATATACTGAACGTACAGAAAGCTTTTTTTTTTTTTCTAAAGATTTTATTTATTTATTTGACAGAGAGATCACAAGTACGCAGAAAGGCAGGCAGAGAGAGAGAGAGGAGGAAGCAGGCTCCCCGCCAAGCAGAGAGCCCAATGTGGGACTCGATCCCAGGACCCTGAGATCATGACTTGAGCTGGAGGGAGAGGCTTTAACCCCCTGAGCCACCCAGGCACCCAGTACAGAAAGCTTTTAAAAATAATGGAAAAACAAACAACTTGCTTGAAGATAGACTTAAGATTTATTTTAAAGATTCATTTGTTTATTTGAGAGAGTGAGCAGGGGAAGGGGTAGAGGGGAAGGAGAACCTCAAGCAGATTTCCTGCTGAGATCATGCCCTGACTTGAAATCAAGAGTTGGATGCTAAACCAGCTGAGCCACTCAGGCACCCCTAGACTTAAGATTTGAATAGACACTCCACAAAAGAAGATATACCAATGACCAGGAAGCACATGTGGAAGTATTCAACATTTCACTACCATTAATTTGGCTAAAATGAAAATTCAACATTTCACTACCATTAATTTGGCTAAAATGAAAAAGCCTAGCAACAGTAAATATTAGCAAAGATGGAGAGCAATTGCAATTCTCATACATTTCTGGTGGGAGTGCAAAATAGTACAACCACTTTGGAGAACTATTTTTGTGGTTTCTTTTTGTGTGTTAGTTTCAAGTTTTTATTTAAATTTTAGTTAATTAACATAGAGTATAATACTAGTTTTAGGAGTAAAACTTACTTAGTGAATCATCACTTACATGTAACATTTTTATCGTTTCTAATAAGGTTAACACATATAAACCAGTCTATAACTGGAAACAGCACAAACACATGACAGGAAAATGAATAAGTAAATTTTTGTATATTCACACAAGACAACATGACTTGATAAGAGAAAGAACAATCTATGAAACATGACAACAAAGCTGAACATCAAAAATACAACGTGCTCAAACACTAATTTGAAAACTATAAGCACCCCTATGTTAATTGCATCATTATTTATAATAGCCAGGATATGAAAGCAATTTAAATGTCCATCAGTAGATGAATAGAAAGAAGATATAGTATGTACATTTATATACATGTGTATTTGTGTGTGTGTATACACACACATATATATACATATATACACACACGTAATATTCCATTACATGATATATAATTCCACTATATATGTTATATATTAATATAACTCAGCCATAAAAAAGAAAGAAATCTTGCCATTTTCAACACCATGGATTAACCTAGAGAGTATAATGCTGAGCAAAATAAGTCGGAGAAGGGCAAATACCATATGACTTCACTCAGAAACAAAATAAGTGAACAATTTAAAAAAGAGACAAGCCAAAAACCACTATTAACTGCAGAGAACAAACAGATGGTTACTAAAGGGGAGGTGGATGGGAGTGGGTGGGTGAAATAGATGAAGGGGATTAAGAGTGACTTATCATGATGAGCATTGAGTAATATATGGAGTTGATGAATTACTACTATATGGTACACCTGAAACTATATAACATTGTATGGTAACTACTGGAAATAAAATTTTTAAAAATATATATTATGCACTTTAAAAGAAACCATACAGACAGGCACACAAAATACATGTACATATAATGAAATATAACACACAATGTACACGTATAATCAGAAAAATCTAATCTATAGCAAGAGAATTCAGAAAAAGTGAAATTCTCTAGAAAAGGGTACTTTCTAGTCCCTTTCTAGGGCTGGGTGCATTTACATGGATATGCATAATTAATTGTCAAAAGTCATCAAACTGAATATTTAAGACATTTTTTTCTTTCATATGTAAACCATACTTTTTTAATTTTTTATTTTTTTAAAGATTTTGTTTATTTATTTGGCAGAGATCACAAGTAGGCAGAGAGGCAGACAGAGAGAGAGGGGGAAGCAGGCTCCCCGCCGAGCAGAGATCCCAATGCAGGGCTCCATCCCAGGGTCCTGGGATCACAACCTGAGCCACCCAGGTGCCCCAAGTGACTCCACTTTATTTTTTTATTTTAATTTTTTAAAGATTTTCTTTCTTTATTTATTTGACAGACAGAGATCACAAGCAGGCAGAGAGGCAAGCAGGGGGAGGGGAGCAGGCTCCCTGCTGAGCAGAGAACCCGATGTGGGGCTTGATCCCAGGACCCTGGGATCATGACCTGAGCAGAAGGCAGAGGCTCTAACCCACTGAGCCACCCAGGCGCCACTGTAAATCATACTTTAATTAAAAATAGCAGCAAAAACAAAAGTCTGCCTCAAAATATTACAGATTAATTGTTAAATGAGTAGATCAGAAGAGAGATACACTGGGAATGGTGTAGACTTATAATTTATTAAGTTAAAACAAGCCAAACATATGATGAAATATAGATAGAGATAATGTTATATATATAATAAGACATTTATATAATGAAATATGCACATAAAATGAGATATACATTTGTGTTGGATCTTAAAGAAGAAATAGAATTTGAATCGTAGGACACAGACAGAAGACCTTCTTCAAAGAAGTACATGAAGAAATATCAAATACTTAAAAGCCTAATTGTGCCATTAAAAAAAACCCCAAAGACATCTTCTTACTGCCTCTTAAGTAAAATTCCACTTAGGCTGATTCTGCACCCTTCTGCAAGTGTCCTTTCACACTGATGTATATTCCTCTGTTTTAGGCTCTAGTGCCCATTTTAACCTTTCTGCCTCCGGATAAATGGTTTACCCAACACGATTTTGCTGGTTCCTTCTTTTATACCAAAGCCTCCATACATTTCTTTAAGACCAGGAATAAGACCACAAATTACATCCTCTAAATTTCCCGTAATTACATGAGCTGCATGCTGACTACTCTCCTATCTTGTCATATAAATACCAGCTAAAATACTGCTTCTATTCCAGAGTTATTTCAGTGACACAAGTATTTATTACTCTTTCAGATTTGAAATGTTTTACTGCTTATGGCACCTGGAACAAACACTCAGGCAAGAAGAAAGGATGCTGAGGGAAAACTGTGAGTTTTCATGGTTGATGAGATTACCAAATGGAGAAAGACACTAATCTCATTTTGTAGAACATCTTCTGATTCTTTGATCACACTTGAATTGGATCTAGTCTCCATAAATATTGAGCAAAAGGGAGGATTATAGGACAGTCTGCTTAAGGTAGTGAGCAGCTGAAGCATACTCTCACCTAAATTCAGAGAAGGAAAGTGTAAAGATTCACAGTTTGAGTCTCTTAAACTGTAAAATAGATCCAAGGACAGTTTACCTACATTGAGAGAGCATCTACTATTTACCAGCCATGGAATGAGACCCTTTGAAGAATTAATTTTCCATGTTTTTTAAATATTGTAGGGTTATTTGACTGTTAAAATATTTATTAAAGCATGACAGTTTACAGAATTAAGCAAAGCTCTTCTTTAATCTAATAGACAGACATCCAATCAAATTCCTCAGAGAACTACTAGGAATATGATATTCCAAAGAAGCTTCTACTTCACCTTGATGCAATTTAAATTGAGGGACCCTTCAGATGCTCTGAAATATGAAGAGTTTATTCGGTTTATCAGTGCTGTCTGAAATTACTCTCAGAAATAGAGAACAGTTTTAGTGACCTAGTTTGTTAAAAAAAAAAAAAAGAAAGAAAGAAAATTCACAATGGTGAGAGATAAACCTGATGTGCTGTTTCCACCTGCTGTGTTCTAAAACTGCCTCAGGCTGTTTCCACAGTCATCTATATCTACGGACTCAGGCTTTCCCTTGCTTCTGTTTTTAATCTGAAGGGGATTTTTTTTTCATAAATTATAATGTATCTTACAATAATATATTTTTACATCCCACGTTAGAAATAAGCAAAAATAGGGGCGCCTGGGTGGCTTAGTGGGTTAAGCCTCTGCCTTTGGCTCAGGTCATGATCTAGGGGTCCTGGGATGGAGCCCTGCATCAGGCTCTCTGCTCAGCAGGGAGCCTGCTCCCCACCCCACCCCCCCTGCCTGCTTTCTGCCTACTTGTGATCTCTGTCAAATAAATAAACAAAATCTTTAAAAATATTTTTAAAAAAAGATAAAAACAAAGATAAATTCAAACTATTGTGTACACTGACAGCAAATCTATAAAAATTGTATTAAAGAGGCAGTTATTTACATGAAGTCATTTAACAGTAGAAATGTGAAATACGTGAATGAAACCAAACTTGCATGTGGCCATGGAGGTAATTAGCACACTTACGCAATCTTGCAATACCAACAGGTCAGGAAGTAAATAGCAATCAAGTCAAATTGATTGCTAGGAAGTGGAAAAAAAAAAGAACTCTAAATGAAATTCAAGTGAAGAGAACTTACTAGGCTACATAACAAATATCAATCAAACTAAATTGATTGCTAGGGAATAAGAGCATTAACAAGGCAATCAAGCAAACTCCAAGCCGGTGCAACATTAAATCTCCTGAATTAGAGAAAGTTGAACAAGAGAATTGGTGAATGACTGGAGTTAATAACAAAATACGAACTAACTGTGGTATAGAATATTTACTTGGAAGTAAAATGAAGTCTATTCTGTAATTTTAGGAGAGGGAGGAAGAAGAGGGAGACACAAAAATTACCTACTTCATGGCCTGCCCTGCCATTTTCTGCCTTTTCAGTGCTTACCAAAGCAAAATGAAACACAGCCTAGTAATTCAGGAATGTTACCAATACCCTTTTCATCAGGTTTGGGGAAAAATTACCAATTTGACTATAAGAATACACAAAGGGCAAAGAAACAGGATTCTTGACCCTTGTTAGTCTTCTCATGCAGAGGAGGAAAGATACTTTCTCATTCGATGAGCATTTTTTTTTCAAGATTTTATTTATTTGACAGAGAGATCACAAGATCTCTGCCTAGAGAAGCAGGCAGGGGTTTGGGGGGGGCAGGCTCCCCACTCAGCAGAGAGCCCAATGTGGGGCTCGATCCCAGGACCCTGAGATCATGATGTGAGCTGAAGGCAGAAGTTCAACCCATTGAGCCACTCAGGTACCCCTCAATGAGCATGTTTTTTGTTTTGTTTTGTTTTTTTTAAGATTTTATTTATTTATTTGACAGACAGAGATCACAAGTAGGCAGAAAGGCAAGCAGAGAGGGAGGGGGGAAGGAGGCTCTCTGCAGAGCAGAGAGCCCGACGCGGGACTCGATTCCAGGACCCTGAGATCATGACCTGAGCCAAAGGCAGAGGCTCAACCCACTGAGCCCCCCAGCTGCCCTCAATGAGCATGTTTTAAATCATGGTCACCTTCCTAACTAAGAGCAAAAACTCCAATTGAAGAACTATAGTTTAGTTTGGGGGTCTCTGTTTTAGGAGGGTGTGGCTTTATTTTGCAACCAATATCTGCCATGGACTTGGCCATCTAATTTCTTTCAATTAGTAACTTCTCAAAAATAAATGTTGATTATTTTTTCTCATCTACTTTCACTGAATGGTTATCCTTTCGAGGTCAGGATACTTGTATAAATCTTTGAATTTCCTGTATCAGTGGTAGTATAAATCTTGTCAGGGAGCAAGAATTCCCTGTCCTCTTCTAGATCCTTCTATCCAGACTAAGAATCAAATTGACATAAGAAAGATTAGCGGGAGAAAATCAAATTTACTTCTGCACATACAGGACATCCACACAGACATGGAAGTTCCTAAGACAGGCAAAATGAGGTATATATATCATTGTGAACTAAGGGGAAGTATGTAGGGTCTGAGATTTCAAAAGGAAAGAATGCAATTCATAGAGCTCTAAGAAGAAAAATAGATATTTGGTAATTAGGTGTTTGCTCTGGATAACCTTATTCTGGGGAAGACCCCTAAATTAGATTATTCTATATAGTTAAAGGAGGGGTAAAATTTCCTCTTGAACCTGCAGGGTCTCGACTGTCTTCAGCTCAAAATAGTCCACACAACATAGTGGGCCATCCTGGGGCTGCCTGCATTTGGTCCCTACAATCTTAATAAATACTTCAAAGAATAATAAAATTTTATACTTCATCTGGCTCCCTCCAATCACTTATTAGATAGATAAATTGAAGTGTTCAGGGAGAAGCAGAATTGCTCCTTATCCAAGTATAAGAGAATGGCAGATGGAGGATGGGATAGTTTCCCTATTTCCAAGGACGTATTATTCTCATAATGCTATACCAGTTTCAATGAATGAATGGTGAATAAATTTTTTACAAGTAATTACATATTTATAGTAAGTGAAAATGCTTTCCTTCTTCTCAAAAGTCTTCTGTAAAGTCAGTGGGTTGGTGGCAGAGGGCAGAAGGGAGAATTGGTGAAGACAGTATTTAAACAAAACATTATTCAACAGAAAAATTTAAAAATAAAGATAAAAGTCTGGAAAATTTTCTTGAGTTCTAATAGATAACTCTTTGAAAATTATAGCTAAATATATGAACAAAGGTAGAAATGGTTTTAGTCAGTTTGACACATGTTTCAACAAACTTGATTCTGTGAAAATAAAGGAAACTTCATTTAAAATGGAGTCACGCGGGGGGGCCTGGGTGGCTCAGTGAGTTAAGCCTCTGCCTTCTGCTCAGGTCATGATCTCGGGGTGTTGGGATTGAGTCCAGCATTGGGCTCTCTGCTTGGCAGGGAGCCTGCTTCCTCCTCTTTCCCTTTCTGCCTGCCTCTCGGCCTACTGGTGATCTCTCTCTGTCAAATAAATAAATAAATTCTTAAAAAAAATTTAAAAATTTAAAAATAAATAAATAAATAAAATGGAGTCACTTAAAATGAAGGGGGAGCTCTCTCAGTACTACACACAGCAGCCTATGTAACCAGTAGGAAGAAGGAAGATAGTTACTTTGACAAAACTGGGCACTTTTCACAAGGGGATTTATCTCCCACCTTTAAGAAAAGGAAGAAAGGCCTTGTCTAGCCCCAGCAACAACTAACCACCACCCACAGCCGATGAAAGATGTCTCTAACCTCAAACTCCTGTTGTCCAGTAAACTTTTGTCCAGAAAAATCCTCTTCTATTTCCTCCTAAAACCTAATAAAAACTGACCTTCCCTATGTCTCTCTGGTCTTGCCTGTGGTTCCCATAGCTTATTTGTCCTGACTTATAATTCATCTGCTATTCCAAATAAACTCATTTTGTTTTACTGTAGTAAAATTGCTCTTTGCTCTGCTTAAAATTAACATTATAGATAATAAAAGATGTGCTTGCACAAGCTTCATATTACTGTTTTTAGCCAGATGTGAAAGAAAGCTGTGATATATATGTTGTTTTCAAATGATAACGTGCAGGCATTGTTTTCCTTGAGGTAAGTATCATTCATAAGAATAACAGGAACCAAAAATCTAGAACACGAACCAGAGTCTATCACATGTATCAATTATTATTATTAGACTATGCAAACTATTTTGAAAAATATGGCTTAGGTACCATAAAAATCTCAGAATAATATCATCAATTAAGCATCAGTTTCAAAGTCTGGAGATGAAGATTTTAAGTTTCCCACTGTGTTGCAATTACTTTAGCATGCAAAACCAAATGTCTTATATACTTTTTTTTACCTTTCCAACCTCTCTACAGGAGCAAAATATACTAACCCAAAATATGCCCTTTTAGGCATACTGCTTAATTTAAGCTGCTTATTTTTAAGAAAGCAGACACCAGAGAAGCTGTGAAAACTAAGTAGTAGTTACACTTTCGTAAGAGATATTTTTGTGTATAAGGGAAATCTCCATTTGTGAGGGTGTCTCCTTCTCTGCACCAAGAAGAGGCAGATAACTCAATCCCTAGAAATTCTTTACCAGTGGAGAACACAAGACTCAAACCCATATAGCAACCTCACTGTGCTTTCTTAGTAACCACTTACCATGGACTCCATACCTGCAACATCTTTTGTCTTTAGCTAAAGATGGTATTTAAGCTGAAGATGGTATGCAGGAGGTATATAATGTTATCATACTTGTTTATTTTCCTCCTGTTAATCCTTTTATGCCAACTTAATTACAAGGCAGCCAAAGAACCTAGAAGGGAAGAAGGGAAAATTTTCGGCCCCTACACCTCAGAGGACACTCATGGAAATGTTATTGATTGACCAATAAAGGAATCTTACCAAGATAGCTTGTTTCCAAGTTTCTAATTCATAATAAAACTGGTTTTGCATGTAGTAGTCCCAGCCAATGTAGTCAAATGGTCAATACAGTTAAAAACAAACAAACAAACAAACAAAACCCTAAAGTTAAAACAGTTCTTTGATTGAATAGGCTGATTTTTCTGACTACATCAATGAAGTCAGTTAACAAGGACTTATTTTATAGGTGAATAAAATTTACCTCTTTGTTGATGCATGGGTTTGACAGAGGATAAATGAAGGCTAAAACTGAAGCACATGGGATTTGGTTTCATGTTTTGTTAGGGAAAAAAAATAAATGTGGTATAGGTATTGGCTTAGAGCATGAACTCTGGAGCTAGACAGCCTAGTTTTAAATGCTAAAATTTATAAGGCTAAAGGCCTTACTACCTCAGGCTAAGTTAGTTAATCTGCCTGTGCCTCAACTTCATCCTCTAGAAAATGGAAATCAGGAATAGCACCTCACTCACGGAGTGATTTTCAGGCATAATGAGTCCCTGGCACATAATAATGCTACAGTAGTGTTAACTTCTGTTGTTATTCCTTTTATAATAATAGTATCACTAGTTTATTAATATACAAAAAATAAATGACTCTTAAAATCACAAATTGACATTCCACATTTGGAACAGAAGATTCACAATGTACTATTTGTGTGGAAAGATAGCAAATGTCACCTTAGAATTTACTGCTGTTGTTTTTCCTTTTGACTGAGACTCAGAAATGAAAACATACCCATATTTTAAAAGAATGTAGCCACACTCTAATGCATTAAAACACATTTTCATTTACAACGTGGAGTATTTAAATTTACTTTCAAAACAGTTGACATTTAAAGTAGAAAATTAGTATGAAATTATTTTTCTCTAATAAATAGAATTTTTTTAAAAAATTAAGCTCTTGAAAAAATTAATCACCCTTCCCTTAATGGACTCACAACATTAACTTCTACTCAACATCAGAATGTCTCTATTTAAGGCAATTTACTGAAAAAAGACAAAACTGTATTTTTATTGACTAATGCCATCACTTCTGCACTGTGTGAGTATATATATCCAGAATTAGTAGCCTCTGTTTCTCCAAGTAATTTATCTTTTATCCTATTATTGTCTTTCTATAATTAAATTAAAAGGTAAAAATTTGGGGCGCCTGGGTGGCTCAGTGGGTTAAAGCCTCTGCCTTTGGCTCAGGTCATGATCTCAGGGTCCTGGGATTGAGCCCCGCATCAGGCTCTCTGCTCAGTGGGGAGCCTGTTTCCTCCTCTCTCTCTCTCTCTCTCTGCCTGCCTTTCTGCCTACTTGCGATCTCTGTCAAAAAAAAAAGTAAAAATTTGTGCTTGATTAAGAAAAGGAGTTATTAAGAAAAGGTATGGTATTAATTTGAATGTTTTGGGAAGACTCTACAAAGGTGAGTTGCTTTATAAAAGATTTGTCAAAAGAGATGTGGGTGTGACAACAATAAAATCTTTTGGAAAATAAAATTTAGATCTTAAAGTTGCTTCTCAAAGGCCTTTATCCCTCACCACTTTAAATAAATCAAAACTAAAACTTACATATAATATATGAGGAATGTGGCCAATCATGAGAGTCTATGTAGCCCTCCCAAAGTCAAGAGAAAGACCCCAGATCTAAATCAAAAGAATGATGGATGTAGAAATACTCAGTTATGATTAATATTAAAATATCTAAGTAATGCATATATCTTTTTATGATCCTCTGCCTTGGGTGGTTTTGGCCCATTAGTTAAATGATTTTATGTTCTAGCCACATTTTATAAGTCTTCATCTAGAAATGCAATAAGGACATAAGCTCAAAAGCAAATTATTTTATGCATTAGTATCATATTAACCTGTCATTATTTAGGATAGATAGGAAAAGTTTACCAGAATAAAACATATATCTACGCATTCATTATTATTACTATATCAATACTTGACACACTATGTGAATTCAGTTTAAATCTTTACGAACTAACTCAACAAATATATATTGAGGGGCCAATTTACTGAAGACCCATAATTTCCGGCTTCAACTCCTGAAAATTTGCTTTTGAACCAAATCTTACCCAGAACAGCTTCCCCACCTATTCACTCACCCCCACCCAGGCTATACAGCCACTTTAAACACCAAATAAATATCTGGATGGGTGATAGTACAGAAAATGCGGTTATCAAGGGAATTATAAAGATCTTCCACTTGGGCCTAAAGCTGTGTATAAGGAGAGTGGAATGTAAACAGGGAGGTTGTTTCTGCTATCTCTTATTTGTAGGGTTGCTTTATGTTGGTAATGTTATATATTCTACAGGATAAAGAAAAAATATTCAGAGGCTCCTGGGTGGCACAGTGGGCTAAGCCTCTGCTTTCAGCTCAGATCATGATCTCAGGGTCCTAGGATCGAGCCCCACATTGGGCTCTCTGCTCAGCAGGGAGCCTGCTTCCTTCCCCCTCTCTCTCTGCCTGCTGCTCTGCCTACTTGTGATCTCTCTCTCTGTCAAATAAATAAATAAAATCTTAAAAAATAAAAGAATATTAATTCTAAAATCTGATGAATTCTTTAAGAACTGATTATTTTAAAATTCTGGAAATTTATCAGTAGTTAAATGAAATAAGGCAATGAATCAGTTATACACTGAGTGAAAAATAAATCTGTTAAAGCCTTGGGTTTATACAACTTCATTTCAGACTAGTAAAATGGGATTAATGTACTTGGTCCTAAATGATCAGTTCTTTTATTTCAGATTTAAATGTTAAGTTTAGAAAAAGGAAATTGAAAAGGGATAAAAAGGGGTGCCTGGGTGGCTCAGTGGGTTAAAGCCTCTGCCTTTGGCTCAGGGTCTTGGGATTGAGCCCTGCATCAGGCTCTCTGCTCAGCGGGGAGCCTGCTTCCCCCTCTCTCTCTGCCTGCCTCTCTGCCTGCCTCTCTGCCTACTGTGATCTCTGCCTGTCAATATAAATAAAATAAAATCTTTAAAAAAAAAAAAAGAAAAAGAAAAGGGATAAAAATGCTGACCTCTAATTCTAACGAATTATTTTAAAAAATAGCTCACTCATAAAATTTCAATTTTTTTTTCTGTTGAAAAAAATTCATTAAATCAATATGATTACATCTTGAGTACCTAGAGATCAGTCTGGAAAAAGCCTTTAAAAGCCACTAACAAACTGAAAGAAACAAGTGAAAATGGAGTATATAGATGCTATATTAA
The DNA here is from genome assembly GCA_003697995.1 of Taxidea taxus jeffersonii. NCBI lineage: Eukaryota > Metazoa > Chordata > Mammalia > Carnivora > Mustelidae > Taxidea > Taxidea taxus. The sequence goes on along the minus strand of ML108184.1, from coordinate 70,710 downwards.
AAATACGAGGTCATAGACCACTACAAATATTTATCATTAAAAGAGTGATCTTATAGAATGGCTGTTTTAAATAACTATTTAACTTTGTTTTCCATGAATATAAATACAAAGTAGAACAATTTTATATAAAGTTTTTCCTCATGGGCCAATCTGATAACACAGCTAATCTTAGTAAAATCTAATAGAAATGCAATATCTACATCTTTACTCATTTCCATTTAAATATATTTTAAGGTATCAGCATGATTCATCATGTATAATGACTTTTAACATAACCATCAAATAAAACAATCTTAATAAAAATGTAGACAAAACTAAAGGTAAGGAAAGTTATCAAGTTGCCTGAATATTTATCACTGTGTAAGTTTCAAAGATATCATGGATCGTTTTGCAAATATTTAATTATGACTAAATGTACTAGTTTAATGTCAGTGAAAGGCCTTTTTTTATCGTTAAGCTTTAAAAAACATTGCCCTATGTGTTGTAAGTTTGTACATCATGTGCAATCATGGTGATTGGATGGACATAAATATTTATAGCATACAGATGAGTCTTATGTCTTCAAAGGAAGCATGAAAAATAGAAATCTAGAATGCCATGTTCACTCTTTCACTCATTCCAACTATTACCCAATATTTATGAAATTCCTACTGTGTGTCAGGCCTCTTCTAGATGACATGTATACAGCCCTGAACAAAACAGACAGAGCTCACTTGCTTTACATTCTAGCAAGAGCACGCAGGAAGGTATAGAGCATGTCAGAGGAGAGACACTATGGAAATGAAAGCTATGAGGATGAATAAAGCAAAAGGAGTTTCTATTGACATTGTTTCATCAGGGATCACCTCACTGAAGTGCAGACAGGTAGGAGATGAAAATGTGAGCCGTGAAAATATGGGGGAAGGGCATTTCAGGTAAGAGACATAGCAAAGAGACAGGAGTGGGTCTGGTGTGTGTCTCCAAAAATCCCGGAAAAGCCAGAGTGGCAGAAGCAGAGTGAAGGAAAGGGATGGAAAATTAAGGTGGAGGGATCATAAGGGCCAGACTGAATCAGTCCTGGCAAAACAACAGAAGCATGTGCACTTTTCCTCTCAGTGAAATGAGAAGGCCCTGAGGACAGACAGGAGTTGACATTCATTTTTAAGTGCTAATCTGCTTCTATGTGAATAGACTACAGTGGAACCAATAGCAGAGTCACACATGGACGCTGTTAGCATCTTAAATATTTGTTTTTCCTATATTCTCATCTTTTTTTGCCACATGCAAGTTTTCTTTTATCAAATCCCTATATGATGCAATGTAATAATTTTTAATCTCTTTTTCTAGAATTTAGATTACGTATATTTCACAGACAGTTGACCCTTGAACAACATGGTTTGAAGTGAGCAGCTCTATGTATACATGAATTTTTTTTATAAATACTATGCAGTATGGTAAACATCTTTTCCTTATAATTTTAATACTATTTTATTTTCTCTATCTTCTTTATTATAACAATACCACATATAATACATGTAACATATAGAATACGGGTTGACTATTTATGTTCTCGGTAAGGCTTGCAGTCAACAGTAGCCTACTATTTAAGTTTATGGAGAATCAAAAGTTCTATGTGAAATTTTTACTATGGCTGGAGTATGGGGAATTGACATCCTTAATCCCTATGTTGCTCAAGGGTCAACTGTATATGAAATCATAGAGATTACATATATATTTCATTATATATGTAATATACATAGACATGTATATTACATATACATAGACATTTCATTACTACAGTGGTATATTTTTATCAATAAACTGTATTTCTTTAAATTTGTCTCAATTACACAATACCCTCCACCTCCCACCAACTCTCCCTGTTCGGCACCATTTTTTTCCTCTCTAAGTCGTACTTCGTCCTACTAGGGCTCTACCTTCTTATGCTCTTACTATTTCAACTTTGGGCTTGGCTCTCACAAAAGCGTTGAACATATGTCTTTACTCTGAGGAGTAAGTGACTGATATGATTTAAAATGCTACCTTCCCATAGGACATTTTTTTTCATTTTATTTATATCATGGACAAAATCCATTTGTGACATAAGAAAGAAACAGTTTCAACACACAAATTGGAATGGATGTTCTGGCTGAATAGGGGAAATGGAGGAAATATGAGGTCAAAACTCTTTGAAGGAATTTAACTTTTTCAGGATCTTGTTTTTAAATCCTGCTCCTACCAATCCCAGAAATCATTGCCTTCTCCATATACACATTCTCCTAGTTACACAGTATTAAGTTGAACAAAAGTCTCACGGTTCTGTATAAACCTGCAGTCAGGAGTGCAGAACCTGCAGTTCCACGGCTGCTTTACAATTTTCAAGACCTTACAAAATTATATTATTGCCCGCTAGTGGGTTGTCTGATAGTAAATTTCACCCCATGCATCAAAGCAGCAATACGATCTTTACAGATCAGCAGAGGAAGAGTTAAAAGGTTAACCAGTAATAATTAAGAGGAAAATTACTCTGTTCTTATTTAGTTTTGAATTTTAATAGAATTCTAACCAACTTGCAAAACTATGCTCTATCAGGGTAAAAAATAAATACTCAAGGTTGAGCCCATAATTGAGACAACTGCTGTGTACACATGTTATCCAAGTAACATTTAACTAGAACATTCCATCAGCCATACATACCTGAATGAGTTCTATTATCAGGCTATAAAAATGGTAATTTATGAGTCCATTCCAGTATGCCAGGAAATTTAATAAAATTCCCCCAAAAGAAGGAGGGGGACTCCTAATGAGGGTGTGGCATACCAAGTGATATATATCTGCATGGAATCTGCATCAAAGGCACAAGCTGAGTATTTTTAACCTCCCCTTACATGAGCCCAATGTAATTCAGAATTGGTTAACTTATTTCAGGTTACACTGCTAGATCCAGTTCCAGGACTATTGCTAACTCTGGGACAGTTTCCTCCATATCCCAAGGGGAGTCAATTTGCATTAGAATTTCTAGAATGTGAATAGATTTTGCTCAAATACTTTAAATGCTTTGAAATTCTTAGTCAAATGCCCTTTTTTGTTTTCTGCCTTCTGTGTCTTAATTTACACCATCTATCATTCTGCTTTTCCCCATTTGGCTTCTTGCTTCCCATGGGCTTTTTTCCTCTCTATCCAAAAGTTTCCTTTTACTTTTTCCTTTCCTTCCTACAGATAAAAAAGCACTAGCTGGCTCAACCAGTAACAGCAAACCTCTCAAAGAGCAAGAAATTCTAGATGGCCTCCAGATCCAGAAAACCTTTCTAAATTCTCTTCTCTCCCCTCCTTCCACCTGTTCTTAATCTGTCTTTGATGTTCTCGCAGGTAATACATTGCCTTCCAGGTTTCTCTCCTTTCACCTTTGTTTTTTGTTTTGTTGTTGTTGTTTTGTTTTGTTTTTCAAAGACTTTATTTATTTATTTGAAGAGAGAGAGCAATCACAAGTAGGCAGAGAGACAGGCAGAAGGGGTGGGGGAAGCAGGCTCCCCGCTGAGCAGAGAGTCCGATGCAGGGCTGGATCCCAGGACCCTGAGATCATAACCTGAGCCGAAGGCAGAGGCTTAACCCACTGAGCCACCCAGGCACCCCTCACTTTTGTTTTTAAAAAAAAAATTTTAGAGGCATCTAGGTAGTTTGGTCAGTTAAGCACCTGACTCTTGGTTTCTGCTCAGCTATGGTTTCATGGGTCGTGAGATTGTGCCTACATGGGGCTCCAGGCTCAGCAGTGAATCTTCTTGAGATTCTCTCCCTGTGACCCTCCCCCTCACCCCCTGTCTGCTTGTCCATGCATGTGCATGCCCTCTCTCTCTCTCTCTCTCAAATAAATAAATAAATCTTAAAAACAACAATAACAATTTTTCAGTTCTTTATTGTTAAGATAAAATCTCTCTTATTCTTCAGGTAGAGGTACACATTAGTCATACTAATTCCTAAACAAGGGTGTAAGAGTCATTGCTTGCCAATACCTACAAATGTGGAGTAAATTTATCAAATTTCTTGATGGAGAAGAATTTTTTTTATCTGTAGATCTAAGTGAGCTTGGTCATTAGACTAGGATAACTGAGGCTATATCTATTACTTCAAATCAAATTGTAACAATTGAAACCTATGTGTAAAATCAACCAAACTTCAAACATGAATGGTCTCATAATAAAATTAATTTGGAGAATGTTTAGTACATGTCTTAATTTGGGGTTTTTTTTACTGACTATATGGATATTTGCTGAACCAAGTCCTAGCTAAAACACAAAAACACAATTAACATAATGAACAGGTCCAATATCATTTAATTCTTTCTAATTCACTTATTATTAAATGAACATATTGTAAAAAGGGAGAAATAACTGCCTTTAATTGGTTTCTTAAAAAACTGAGTAGCAAGATGCACTATTTCCATTTTAATGCACGGTTTTGTTTTTTTTTGTTTTTTTTTAACTATAATCCATCACCTACTAGGAGGTCACAAAATCAATTTAGTGGCTCATAACAAGTATTTTTAATTATTTAAATTGGTATATTTTCTATATTGTAGTTAAATGATAATAAAATATTTTTATATTAAGTTTGGCTTGATCTTATTATACATAAATTAAATACTACTTGAAAGTCATTTCAATTACATAGTATATATATTATACATAAGGGTAGGAATATGCATCATTTGAAATAGAAAATGTAGTCTTATTAGAAGTCTCAAACAAAGTAAACTATGCACTATATACTATACCATACTATATACTAGGCACTAAATATGTAGTGAACTTCATATAATTTATATAATTTCTTACAGAATATGTTAATAATTCTTTGTAGTTTACTACAAAATCACCAAATTAGAGAAAGCATTAAATTTTGAGGATTAAACCAACATGTGGGAGACAGTAATATGTAGGACTAACAAAATAATTGAAATACTTTCTTAAGCTACTATGTGTAAGAACGGACCTGGTAAGAGGTGCTCTGTTTTCGTGGTTGTTACTAACTAGTATGTTTATTTCTGTGTTTTGTTGGCAGAAAGATATGGTACTGAGCCCATAAAATTAGATACATTTCAGAGCTATTTGTTTACCAGAAGGAAAAAGAGAGTGGAGTTTGGGAAGAACTTCTAGAAAAAGCAATAATTAGGATTCTGTGGGGAAAGGTCTGCATGGAGCCTTGAGTTTCTGCACTACTTGGTTTGTCATTTCTCCTGTGACACAGTGATGACTACAGTGAATAAACCAGGGGCTCATAGATCCACATCAATGGCACTGTCCTTGTCCAGACACCTGTGTCAAGAAACCCCTGGGCTGAGAGACAGCAAGGTTTGTTCTAGATGGTTTCTGTCTGCTAGTTTGTGTTGCTCATGATGGTGGCCGCAATATGTCATTCTTCCTGCTTCCTGCAGCCCCCAGGGAGTACCTTGCCTGCTCAGAGGGCGTGATATGTGGAGTGAAACCCGTTTTCTCCTATGCCCAATAAGCTTCTTCATGTCCATCTTGGAATGCCACTAAGAGCACACATTTTCTCTCCTTGTTTAATCTGTAAGAATATTAATTGAATCCTGCATTCACTGTTCAACAAATCCTTAACACATTTCTTGAAAGTTTCAATGTCCAGACTGTAAAGAAGGCTGTAGGGATCTAAAGATGAGCTCAAAAATCCAACAGGATAAGTTAAGATACGCACTAGTGAGCTAACAACTGCATGTAGAAAATTCCAAACAGGCTTTGCTGGAGTGTGCTGGGGAGATGGGAGGCAGGGCAAGTATTCTAGCAATATAGGAGCAGAACTGGACCAAAGCAAGCAGATAAGATAAAAGCAAAGGCATAAAACATATACAAATGACCTAAGAATGTAAAAGCCACAATGTCCTCACTACTGGTTCTATTTTCCCCATGCATACTATTTGAACTGATCAAATACCACAGTGTTTCCATAACCACCAGTTTTTCTGGCTGTAGTCTTCAAATAAAACTGAAATATCAAAATTCCATATTCTTCACATTTTTATTTGTATTTTTATTGGGCATTCCAGCCTATCATAACTTGAATTCAGGTTTGATTATCCAGCCAGATTCTTCGCTTCTGGCTTTCCTTCTCACTATTGTCAATTACTTGGCTGTTTTTCTGTCTATAAATACTGCCATCAGAAGGTAAGCAAGGCAGCCTAGATGGATAAATTGTAATTTGTAGTTGGATAATTTTCTACTTCTTTGTTGGTCACCGAAAAAGTCTTGTGAAGAGGGAAGGTCTAGAAGGTTAAAGTTAAAAGAGTTTTGGTGTATCTCAATTTTTCACTAAGAATAATAATTTCTGGGATTCCTGGGTGTCTCAGTTAGTTAAGCATCTGCTTCAGCTCAGGTCATGATCCCAGCGTCCTGGGATTGAGTTAGGCATAGGGCATAGCTCCTTGCTCAGCAGAGAGTCTGTTTCTCCCTCTGCCTTGTGCTTTCTCTCTTTTTAACAAATAAAGTCTTTAAAAAGCAACAAAACAAAACAAAACAAAAACCTAATTTCTGAACTTATTCCTGCTGGCAACATAAATACTAATACCTGTATTTTCTCATTGGTTATCCCAACAAAGCCTCCTCCACATTAAACAACACAATACTTTTTCATGTGTAATAAAAAAGTCTACACATTCATTAATCTTAGCACAAATGATTTTATCTATTTTTCTTATTCAAGTTACTGGCATTTAAATAGCTTACATTCTACAGGAAAACAAACTTTTCTGTCTGAGATATTTAGAGTTTATAATGGACATAAGTATTTCATAAGAGAGACAAAGCTTGATTAATTAGTGCCACATTTATTCTGAGAATATATTTCATTTTAACTTATTTTTAATGAATGCTTTGGATGAATTCTCTTCTCAATGAAGAATAGAACAACCAGTTCTTTAAAGTCCATGTATTATTACTTGGATGAATAAATCCACAGGGAAGACATTCTGCATTATTTCCTAAGCTACCTTCTATCGTATAATAAGTCTATTCAGGATACATCTTTGTTTACTCATAATCTTGTTGTTTTTTTTCACAAATCAAAAAGAAATCCAAACCTTTACACAAAGTGAGTGCACCAGCTAATCTTGTTGCTCTCACATCGATTTTTAAGACCTGTATCTTGTGATCTCAAAAGAAATTGGAATGCCCAACCTACAATGTTAAATACTGCTTTAGAAAATAAGCTTGTTTCATTCAACTATTCATGAAATTTGAATTTTTGAGAAAAACCAGATTCATAATACTTTTTGCCCCAGAAAACTCAGTGTTCCATTCTAAGTGCATTTTATTCTACATATGAAAGCCATATGTTAATTAAATCACATAAACTATGTAAGCTAGTGATGTAAAAGGTGAGGACTTGCATGTTTTCTCTTTTTTAATAAATAGATGTTTATTAGAATGCACATGCTTTGGACCAATATTATATATATATATATATATATATATATATATATATATAAAGTAGTTTGAATAAATAGGCTGTTAGTACTGGGAATTCACATTGGAAAGCAGCTTGTAGCCCATTTCTAGAGAACTTTATAATGCCTTTGTTGAATTACATGAAATTGATACCATTAGTAATGAAACATTTTTAAAAAATTTAAGCAAGGGGGGTGCCTGGGTGGCTCAGTGAGTTAAAGCCTCTGCCTTCGCCTCAGGTCATGATCTCGGGGTTCTGGGATCGAGCCCCGCATCGGGCTCTCTGCTGGGAGGGGAGCCTTCTCCCCCCCCCGCCGCTGCCTCTCTGCCTACTTGTGATCTCTGTCAAATAAATAAAATATTTAAAAAGATTTTTTAAAAATTTAAGCAAGGGGTGTCTGCATGGCTCAATTGGTTAGATGTCTGCCTTTGGCTGAGGCCATGATCCTGGGGTCCTGGAACCCAGTCCTGTGTCAGGCTCCCTGCTCAACTGCTTCTCCATCTCCCTCTGCCTGATGCTCCCCCTGCTTGTGCTCTCTCTCTCTCTCTCTCTGTGTCAAATAAATAAATAAAATATTTTTTAAAAATTAAAGTTTAGGCAAAAGAGCCAATAATTCATTCTGTTTGTTTTGAAGAGAACTGTCAAAAGTAGTGGACTGATTGAAAAAGAGGAGAGTCAAGAGGCAAGAAGACTGGTTATCAGCTGAAGTGGTGTCTTAGATGAAAGGCAGTGTAGACTTGGCTGAAGACCCATACTGAAGAGCCACAGTGGAAGTTAGATGAGAGAGAGAGAGAGAGACTTCTAAGTAATCTATGTAATCTAAGTAATCTATGTAATCAAAACACAAGGTAAAATAGGATGCCACATGATGTACAGTTTTAGAAATTATGTCATCTCTCTTGTCCATATATGGATATGAATGTAACCTGGAAGCAGATTTTTCTTACTCTCAGAGGTTATACATGGTGTAAGGTAATCCATGTCCCCAGAAAGTTCTACTAGGATCCATTATTCGACTATTTTAGCTGTTCCTTTTCAGTGTTTCTTGGTGTACATGGAAGTGTGCAAAAAAATTTATGATACTATATATGAAGAACCCAAACTTCCCAGGAATAAAACTTTCAATGTTTTCAGAACAAAATATTGATCTCTTCCTCTCACACTGCTCAAATATCAGAAGCTATGTCACTGTGGACCAGGTTGATGTCTGAAGAAAAGAAAGGGGCCCCAACATGGAATTCACTATGAGCTGGGGTAGTAGCTATGGATGTGTATTTGAGTTGCTGACTTGGGGTCAGAACTGGAACTTGAGAGTTGGGGTTTCATTGTTTCTGGAAAAGACTATGGTTAAGATTGTATGCATTCAGAACTCAGCACCTTAACCTGTTCTAGGTTAACAGTTCTAGGAAACAACATATAAGCAAAATGAGTGAACCAAAGGAGCCACAACCATGGAACAGGAACCCATGGGCACCTTTGTGGTCTGTGCTGAGACCGGAATGAGCAGTGCCATGAATGTAAACAAGCACAGAGTAGCCAAGTCAGCAAGCACCAGGCCTCTCTTTAGCAGCAACATCACGGGCAGTGAGAAGCCACATCTAGCATTTATAAGATAAAGGGACTGTCTTTGAACAGAAGCAGTTTTCAGAGTTTTGGGTTTTTTGTTTGTTTTTTGTTTTTTAACAATTTCTAAGGAAAGGGGAAGGTCTGAAGAGGGAGATCATTGCAAAGAGTTTCAATAATAGTAGAAGCCACTTCTAGATTGTGAGAGAAGGGAGTAGGGAAGTAAAGTGACAATATAAAGGAGATGGGATGCCCGTATTTGGATTCCAAGTGAAAAATTTTACATGTGAATAATTAGATTTCCAGGATACATGCACAACAGAAAGAGAAGTCATGAACAACAAGGTTTCTAGCTGGGATTGAAGATGCAGATATAAGGTAGATGCTGAAGCTCTAAGGATACAGAGGCCATATAGGAGGCGGGCAGATTGAGAGTTTGGAGAATACATTAAATTTGAATTCAAAAGTTCAGTTGAAGTTGAGTTCCAAATTTTAAACATTTTTGGTTTTCTTTAAAAGGCCTGTAGGCTACTGAGTTGTATATGAAGATGTATTGCCAAAAACTTAGATTATTTCATTTACTTCCCAAGATGAAACTGTAGGTTAAGTACTATTACTCTATCCCTTTTGCATGTAGGAATCCTAGGCAAAATGGAGTATGATTCCTTTCCAAGATGTTAAGTAACTTTGTCTAAGAAGCAATAAAGGAGGATTCCAGCGGAGGCAGCTTGGCATCAGGGCCACTGGCTGCACTAGGGAAAGATGGTAGAGCTGAACAAGTCTAGACTTCCGAGGAAGGGGAACCAGGATTCAACCTCAGCTTCATCACTCACTAGCTAAGAGAAACCTAACACATTCTTTAATTTTGCTACGACTCTATATCTAAATCTATAAATTGAGGAATTCGAGTCCCAATTTAAAGAATTCTTTCACCTCCTTAGTTAAATTTATCCCTAGGTATTTTATTCATTTTGATGCAATTGCAAATGGGATTTTTTTTTTCTTAATTTCTTTTTCTCTACACTGAAAGCTATGTTGAAAAAAGAAATTGGGAGAAGACACCAAAAAATGGAAAGAGACTCCATATCGTGGAGTCAAGAAATAAATATTGTAGGGGCGGGTGGCTCAGTGGGTTAAAGCTTCTGCCTTTGGCTCAGGTCATGATCCCAGGGTCCTGGAATCAAGCCCTGCATTGGGCTCCCTGCTCAGCAGGGACCCTGCTTCCTCCTGTAGCTCTCTGCCTGCCTCTCTGCATACTTGTGATCTCTGTCAAATAATTAAATAAAATCTTAAAAAAAGAAATTAATATTGTTACAATGTCCATACTACTCAAAGTTATCTGAAAATTCAATGCAATACCTATCAAAATCTCAATGGCATTTTTCATAGAAATAGAAAAAACGACCTTAAAATTTGTATGGAACCACAAAAGATCCCTATAGCCTAACTGGTCTTGACAAAGAAGAACAAAGCTTGAGGCATCACACTCCTTGACTTCAAACTATATTACAAAGGTGTAGTAATCAAAACATGTAAGCATAAATACAAATGCACAGATGAAAGGAACAGAATAGAGAGCCCAGAAATAAACCCATATACATATGGTCAATTAATTTATAACAAATAAAAAGACAATTTACTGAATGGGAGAGGATATTTGCAAATCTTATATCCAATAAGAAGATAATATTCAAAATATATAAAGAACTCATACAATTCAATAACAACAACAAAAAATCTGATTAAAAAATAGGCAGAGAAAAAAAATAAGCAGTGACTCTGACCAACCATATTTCGAGAGAAGACATACAGGGGGCCAACAGGTGCATAAAAAGATTCTCAACATCATTAATTACCAGGGAGATGAAAAACAAAACTACAATATCACCTCACATGAGACAGGATGGCTATTATCAAAAATACAAGAGATAACAAGTGTTGACAAGGATGTGAAGTAAAGAATCCTTGCTCACTGTTTGTGAAATGTAAACAGATACAGCCACTGTGAAAAACTATGGAGATTCCTCAAAAAAAAATTAAAAATAGAACTACCATATGATCCATCAATTCCTCATAGGAGTATTTATTTTAAAAAATGGAAACACTGATTTGAAATTATATAGGCATCTCCATGTTCACTGCACCATTTTTTACAACAGCCAAGATTTGGAAACAACCTAAGGGTCCACCAGTGGATGAATAAAGAAGATGTGATACACACACACACATACACACACACACACACACAGAAATATTACCCAGCCATAAAAGAAAATGAAATCTTGTCACTTGCAATAACACGGATAGATCTAGAGGGAATTATGCCAAGTGAAATGAGTCAGTCGGAGAAAGACAAATACCATATAATTTCACTCATGTGTTGAGTTTAAGAAACAAAACAAATGAACGAAGAAAGAAAAAAACAAACAAAAAAAGACTCTTAAATACAGAGAACAAATGGGTAGTTGCCAAAAGGGAAGTGAAAGAGGATGAGCAAAGTAGATGAAGGGGATTAAGAGTACACTTACTTTGAGGAGTACTGAGAAATGTATAGAGTTGTTGAATCATTATATTGTATATATAGTATTACATTATTTTCTATATTTATATTGTATTTATACATATTTATATATTATTTTATCTATCTATATAAATATACACATACACATGCGATGGAATAGTACTCAACCAATTAAATCTTGCCATTTGTAAAAATGTGGGATGGACCTTGTGGTTATTATGCTAAGTGAGATAAGTCAGAGAAAGAAAAATACCACATGATCTCACTTACATGCAGAATCTAACAAAACAAACCAAGAAATACAACAAAACAAAATGTATGCATATGGAGAACACAGAGATGGTTTCCCTAGTAGGAGGAGGAGGAGCGGGTGAAGGGGGTCAGGAGGCACAAACTTCCAGCAGGGAAGTGAATAGGTTCTGGGGGAGGTGAGGTGCAGTATGATGACTACAGTCAATGGTACTGTGCGTTTTTGAAGGTGGCCAGGGTAATGGATCTTAAAAGTTCTCAGCACAAGAAAAAAATTGGGGGGTAACTTTTTACGAGACAGATGGTAACTAGATTTATTGAGACAATCATATTGCAGGGTATACAAGTGTCAAATTATTATGCTCTACACCTGAAACTAATCTAATGTATGTCAATTATACCTCAATAAAAATAAATACATAGAAAATAAAATAAATTTTAAAAACTAGAGAGCTCTGGTGGGGCTTCATGACATAATGTATCAGTTCCTTATTGTCCTTGTAACAAATTACCAGAAACTTACTGGTATAAAACAGCACAAATATATTCCCTTAAATTTCTCTGTCAGAAGCCCCAAATCAGTGTCAGCAGAGTTGTGTTCCTTCAGGAAGCTGTAGGAGATAATCAGTTACCTTGTCTTTTTCACCTTATAGAAGCTGCCTACATCCCTGCATTCACAGACCCTTCCTCAATCTTCAAAGCACAACATTTTAACTTCTGATTCAATTGTCACCTCTTTCTTCTGACTTTGTCTCATTACGCATCCCTCCTATGAGGACCCAGCTGATTTGGCCCACCCATATAATCTAGGACGATGTATGCATTTGAAGATCCTGAAATTTATCCCATCTGCGAAGTCCCCTATGCCATATAAAGCTCTGAGAATCAGTGCTGGAAAACCTTCAAGGAGGCACTGTCCAGCCTACCACAATATATGTATGGTGGCTGACCACATATAAGAGTAATAATAATAATACTAACCATAGCAATGAGAGTTTATCGAACATCTCCCTTGATTATCAATTCTCTATGCTTGGCCTTTGACAAGAGCGGGAAAGCAGTCAACTTGTGACTAAAGATAATAGGAATAAATAAAATGTAGCTATTATAACCACTGTTAAGCATTATTTGCTTTTATGAAGAGAATTAATATGCATAATTCTCAGAGTATACCATTTTAAATGCCCTGCCAAATAAATTTCTCATATCTGAAGGCTGACCTTTCTAACTTTCCTTTAGAAAGTATTGGGCAAAACACAATCCCAGTTTTATACGCTACCTTCAAATCCAAATTGATTACAGCTTTAGCATTCCAGTTAAATGTATTGGCCAATTGAGTAAGTGTTACCTTCCAGAAAAACTTCTCTGACTATAAATTACCCCTTGAAAATTCTTCAATCTCTATGCCATTTCTCTTTAGATAATAGTGACTTTAAAAAAAAAAAGTTGTAAGATACACATAAAGGGAGCCTGGATGGCTCAGTCAGTTAAGCGGCTGCCTACGGCTCAGGTCATGCATGATCCCAGGGTTCTGGGATTGAATCCGGCTTCTGGCTTCTTGCTCAGCAGGGAGGCTGCTTCTCCCTCTCCCTCTACCCTTCCTCTCTCTCTCAAAGACATAAAAAAATCTTTAAAAAATAAAAAAATAATAAAAGCAATATACACATACATATGGTACGTGAAGTATATGTGAATATTAAAAATAATAAAAATATAAATATCATCCACAAAATAAAATATTGCTGATCTTTGTGAGGTTCCCAAGGTGCCACATTCCTCAGGGAATCCCTAACCTTAATTGTGGTTTCTATATTTCTTTGATTTTTCTGTGCAGATTTAATAAGCTTTTTAGTTTAGAATAATTTTTTGTTTGTTTGTTTTGCTAGAGAGCTAGAGCATGAGAGAGCACATGCACAGTGAGGGAGGCACAGAGGGAGAGAGGGAATCTTAAGTAGGTTCCATGATGCAGGGCTGGATCTCACCACTCTGAGATCATGACCTGAGTGGAAATCAAGAGTGGGACCTTTAACCAAATGAACCACCCAGGAGCCTCGCAGAATAATTTAAATTTACAGAAAAGTTGCAGAGCTAGTAAGTACACTGTTCTCATACATCCCTCACCCACTTTCTCATATTATCAGCATTTTATGTGAGAATTATCTATTAGACAAAACTAAGACATCGATCTTTTTTACCCATTTTTGACAGAGATCACAAGCAGGCAGAGAAGCAGGCAGAGACAGAGAGAGGAAGGGAAGCAGGCTCCCCGCTGAGTGGAGAGGGATGCGGGGCTTGATCCCAGGACCCTGGAACCATGACCTGAGCCAAAGGCAGAGGCTCCAACCCACTGAGCCACCCAGGCACCCCTAAGACATGGATCTTAAATTATGTTAAACTAAACTCCATATTGTAATTGAATCTCCTCAGGTGTTTTTCTCACAGTTAGACCAGAGGAGTGGATTTTGGGTAAGGAGACCACAGAAACAGTACCATCTCGGCACATTACAAGAAAGATACATTCTTTCAACACGACCTAGCACTCTGACATTATTAATCACCTGGCTGAGGCCCAGTCTGTCAGCTTTCTCCACTGCATTTACTCTTTCTACCCTCTGCTCTTCAAATACTCAACTATTTAGAATGGAATTGTTAAATGCAGCCCACCTATGAGGAGTTATGATCCACCTTTTTGTCAGAGAAGTGTCTACCAAAATTACCTGGAATTGTTCAGCATGGGAAATTTGTTCTCCCCATTTATTTATTCAATCATTTATTTTTATCAGTACAGACTCAAGATAATCATTTTATAATTTTTATCATAATCAAACATATTTTATTGCTTAAATTATTTCTGCTTTAACCACAGGGAGCTTTTTCAGTTGGTTCCTGTATCTCTTTAACACACCCCATTGTTTTGTTCCTTGAGCACTTCCTTACTTTCTGGCACTTACAAGAGGCTCTAGCTCATCTTGTGCATTCCCAGCCCTAGTCCTAGAATCAGGCGTTTCTTCAAGGAGCTCTAGTTTCTTTAACTGGAGAATGATATTAGAAAACAGGATGCCTGGGCGGCTCAGTTGGTTAAGCGGCTGCCTTCAGCTTAGGTCATGATCCCAGCGTCCTGGAATCGAGTCCCGCATTGGGCTCCTTGCTCAGCAGGGAGCCTGCTTCTCCCTCTGCCTCTGCCTACCACTTTGTCTGCCTGTGCTCGCTCCTGCTCTCTCTCTGACAAATAAATAAATAAAATCTTTAAAAAAAAAAAAAAAAAAGAAAAGAAAACGATTTTAGTGCTGAATATGCTCTTTACTAACAGGATATCATTGCTTCTAGGTCATTTCAGAGGACAGAGCTAGAATATGACGCTAACCCAGGTGAACACTAACACATATCTACAAATATTTCCATAAATATGCATCTGTAACCATATTAAGCTAAACATGAAGTCATACTGTTGCCTGCAACTCTAATCCATTAGCAGTGTTCATTCTAGCCTTCCGCCTTTCTCACCTGGGACTTCCCACCTCACTTTCCCAAGTGAGGAATCTGGCTCCCACCATCTGCTATTCATTTACTTAACTGTTGATCCCCATACAGAAGTAGAGTGGTTCCAGAATTATTAATCTAAACTACCTTGGGAAACAACTTCATCAACTACAGTATAATATTTTGTGTATAGTTTTTTTTTCTTCAGTATTAAATCTTCACCAATTTTATTGTAAATAATCTATATTACTTACATGAATTTTTTTTTAAAGTTAAAGAAACCTTAACACCACAACCCCCATTTCAATGAAGTTGTTTTACAAATTTTAATACAATTAGATTATTTTGTTATTCTACAGTCCATCACTGGTACCGCGATCTCCTAAAAGATTTTTAAAAAATATTTTATTTATTTTGTAGTGAGAAACACAGCAAGAAAGGGAAGACAAGCAGGAGGAGTGGGAGAGGGAGAAGCAGGCTCCCCGCCAAGCAGGGAGCCGATGTGGGGCTTGATCCCAGGACCCTGGGATCATGACCTGAGCCAAAGGCAGATGCTTAACGACTGAGACACACAGGTGCCCTCCTAATTGATTTTTTTTTCTAATTGATTTTTAAACATGCAAACATTAAGGGTCACTGTGCTCCATAGCCTTAGAGGTTTTAAAAAATGCATCAGTGGCCCAACACAGTGGTTCAGTATCAGACAGAACAGTTTCCCAGTCCTAAAAAACTTCCTTGTCCTTCCCTTATTCATCTCTCCCCTCTGCCCAAACTTTGGACAACCCTGATCTGTTTTTCATCTCTACAATTTTGCCTTTTCCAGAATGTCAGAGAGTGGAATCACACAGTGGGAAGCCTCACCAGACTGGCCACTTCCACTTAGCAATGTGCATTTAAGGTTTCTCCATCACTTTTTGTGGCTTGATAGCTCATTTCTTGTTATCACTGAATAATATCTTATTATATGGATGTACCATAGTTTGCTTATTCATTTACTTTTTCAAAGATATCTTGGATGCCTCCAGTTTGGGGTAAATTATTAAAAAAAAAAAAAAAGACTGCCATAAGTATCTTCCTGTAGATTTTGAATGAACTAAAGTTTTCAAATCAATCAGATGACTTTTTAAGAACATGGTAGTTGATCAGATGGTCAGACTATGTTTAAAGTTGTAAGAAAATGCCAAACTATCTTCCAAATCGGCTGTACCTTTTTTTTTTTTTTGTATTTCCACCAGCTGTGAATGTGAGTTCATACTGTTCCATATCCTCACTAGCAAGGGGTATTACCTGATTTTTCAATTGCAATATTTCTAATAGGAATATAGTCAATTTTTGTACCGTTTTGCAAAATGTAAGTGTATACATTTGCAGGATTTATAATTAATGGTTTATTATTTACTTGCTTCTTTTCAAAATTTAATAAATGGTACCATGTTGTATACAACCTCTGTAACTTTATTTTTATTTAAATGTATTTTGCTGGGGCGCCTGGGTGGCTCAGTGGGTTAAAGCCTCTGCTTTCTGCTCACGTCATGATCCCAGGACCCTGGGATCGAGCCCCTGCATTGGGCTCTCTGCTCAGCGGGGAGCCTGCTTCCCTTCCTCTCTCTCTGCCTGCCACTCCACCTACTTGTGGTCTTTGTCTGTCAAATAAATAAATAAAATCTTTAAGAATAAATAAATAAATAAATATATTTTGTAGAGTCATCTAAGTTGGTACATTCAACTATAGGTTCGGTCCATCCTTTTCATTACTCTACACTACCCTACTGTATAAAATTCCCATGCATAAGATTTATCTATTCCTATTGTTATTGAGGAGACTGGTGTTGTTTCCAGTTTTCCACTTACAACACATAATATTTTCATACAAGTTATGCCTAGGTAGATTTATTTCTAGATAGAGTGACCTTTTGAAGTCACTGTGCATGGTGACTTTTCAACTTTTCAATTCTCATTAACAAAGGTACTTACGTATCTCTCCATCCCCGATAGAATACAGGCTACTTAAAGTCAGGCACTGTGGTCTATGTGGTTTCCCACTGTATCCCAGCACCTACAATGGCACCTCCAAGATCTACTATTTAATATTGACTGGTATAAAAACGTAAATGAATTTTTCATGTCGTCCCTACATGTAATAACCTAGATAATATTTATTAATTCTATTCTCCCCACTGATGATGACTATATCCATTTTGCTTTACTCTGTTGAGGCTGCTTTATTAAGGTGTACACATTTGTAATTGTCTCTTCCCAGAGAAATGAAATTTTAATCACTACATCTTTATTCCTAACAAAGGTTTCAGTTGAAGCCAATTTTGCCTGATATTAATAATAGCTGTACCCATTTGATTTTGTTAGTTATTTGGCTATCATATAATTTTCCACATATTGATTCAAACTTTACATGTCCTTATGCATTATTTTGGGTCTATTATGACATCATTTGTCTTTTTAATCCAGTCTGTTACCCTCTGACTTTTACTTGAAAAATGCATTACTTTTACCTTTCTTGAAATCCCTGATCTAGTTGAGGGCAATTATGCTATCATCGTGAGCTTTTTTTTTTTTTAAGATTTTATTTATTTATTTGACAGACAGAGATCACAAGTAGGCAGAGAGGCAGGCAGAGAAAGATGGGAGGAAGCAGGTTCCCTGCCGAGCAGAGAGCCCGATGCGGGGCTCAATCCCAGGACCCTGAGATCATGACCTGAGCCGAAGGCAGAGGCTTTAACCCACTGAGCCACTCAGGTGCCCCTCATCATGAGCTTTATATTTGTGCTCATTTATCTAAGTGTTTTTTGTTTTTGTTTTTGTTTTTAACTCTTGGCCTATTTTGGTTAGTTGAGGTTTTAATCTCCTTTCTATTCCATTTCTTCCTTCTACTAATTTTTTAGTTATTCAATCATTTACTGTTTTTGGTATTTACCCCGAGTATTTTAATATGTAAATTTAACACATCAAAATCTAAATCATATCTTTATCATCTTTCTTAACAACAGAACATCCTAACATGTTATATCCAACCATCCTGCTATTATAACTTCAATGCTCTCATTGTTGTTATTGTTTGAAACAGTGTTTATTTAGACTCACATTTTTTTTTACAAAATTTCTTTGATCTCTGTTTTTTTCTAACATCTTAATGCTTTCTTCACAAGTAATTTTCTTCATTCTTGAAGTAGAGACATTCATGTGGTGCTTTAGGAAGTGCTGTTTTTTTAGATTTATTTATAGTTTGCACCTGTATGCAAAGATCTTAATATTACTTTGATTCATGAAAAAATAGTTTTCTGGGGAGTAATACCGCTAGCTTACTAGCAATATTTCCTCCTTCTATTATCTTCTGCCCTCAAATATTTTTGTCAGAAAGTCACTGTCATTCTAAGTGTCAATCATTTATATGTAACATCTTTTTTCCCGGGCTCCTTTTATAAGCTCTATAGCTTCATTGCCTTTTGTCTTGCTGTATACCTCTTAAAAAAATTTATCCTTGTCGGAGTTCAGTGGACTTCCTGTGAACGTTAATTAACACCATTCATCAATTCCACGAAGTCCAAGCCATTATTTTTTTTCAATATTAACTTTTTTATCTAGTCTCTCTCTGAAATGTTAGTCTCTTAAACTTTCATATCTTCTATCTCTTTGTCACTTTGCTCCTGGCAACACACATGAGTGGGAACACGAATTTGGGATCAATTAAAATAGAACAGTTTCTTTGAATATGCAGGTATTGTTACTTTTAGCCCCAAACTTATTTAGATGTAGGATTATGATCAGAAAGTCTTAAAGGAAACTTTTTCTACTGCTCTCATTATTTTCTTCATCAGAGCAGTTTTTTAAAACTAGTTTGTTTGCAGCGGTGTTGCCCTTTATGAGGTTTTGGTGGTGATTTCAGTTTTGACCTATTTGCTTAGGTTCCAGGTTTTACTTCATATTTCTCAAGCACTTTGGTCATTACATTCCAGAATCAAGGTCAGTAACTAGCAAAAGATAAGCTCTAGGGTAAATGCCAGTCCCAGCACTTGCTTACCATATGGATTACTATTTTATTATAGTGTCTGACCTCTGAGGAATATAGCTGCTTTCTTACCACCTAAGCCAAGAATTTAAAAGGCTGTTTCAAAATATAGCATCTACCATTTCAGGATATGCTTATAGGAAATGGATTAACCTGGATGTTTGTCATCCATATTGCCTTATTATTTTCTCCTTAAATTTAATTTTTGAAATGATGAATATGCTATTGTATATGTCTGTTTAAAATTAATTTTTAAATAATGAGATATCTGTATTTGTTAAATACATACTTTTATGCTATTAGTTTTCAAAAACATATATAAACCATGAGATTCTTAAAATTGCTCTAAAATATCAAAACCACCTAGTAGAAGGTAAATTAACACACTAGCAACTGACACAAAGAATATAAGTTAAATAGTGTGTTCAAATTAAAAGAACCCAACTCATAGAATATAAGTTAAATACTGTTGGCATCTGGCCTGAAAATCTATGTGTACTATGGATCTTTATGTGATGAGACCCTTTGAAGAACAATGGACGAGAGTTTCCAATAGCCTTCTTAAATGGCAGAAACAGTAATACATGGCTAATTCTAATTTCCATTCTCAATGTCCATCATATCATTTAAAATTGACATTCGTTGAAGGTATTCTTACAAGGAGTTAATTCAGTGTGGACAAGGGATGGAACCTTCTGATAACTGCCTTAAAATAAGGAAAGAACATAGAAAATTAGAATACATTCACTGTTAGCAAGTCCTTAATATAAGCAGGATCTATATTGATCGATCTATCTACCTACCTATTTACCTATTCTTCAAGTGGACCTTTCACAGGTATTGAAATACAGTTAATTTTAAATTGAATATTACAGTGAGTTTCTCAATTGTGGACTTACATAAGTTAAATGGAAGAACTTTCAGCAGTAAAATGTTATTAATGTCCTTATTGTAATTGGAAAACATTAAGGGAGATCTTCAAATAACACTATATTTTGTGGCTTTTCTTGTATAAGTTCTTTGTCTCCCCTTCTGGATTATAAGATTCTATAAATCAGACACTTGTTCTCAGGAGTTCCTTTAAGTTCTCCATAACTTCTTTGTATTTGCGAAATATTCAACTAAAAAACTATGCTAAATTATCCATTTTGTACTAGATCACTGAAATATTTAACACATTTCCAAATTATTAGAAGGTAAAAATCTATTAGTTGACAAAGAACTGTCAAAAACCTAAGAACGTTCATTCCCTCAATTATTGTGCTTATTATAACATAAAAAATGAAAGGCAGTCATGTACATTGTACTTGCAAATGTTATTACTTGAGAAATACAGAATTTAAACTTATCAGTTATAAAACTATGAAAAATAATTTGCTATCATGCACACCAATGATTTTATAATTTTATGTTAAAATTAAGAAAATAATACTGAGAAAAGTTGAGACAAAAATATAAAATTATTTGTGAAGAGTATCAGTATGAGAGTGTTACTGAAAAATTTCAAAAATAACTCTTAATTCAAAATATATTACAAAATAACCTATTGTCACTGTAAAATTTGATTTCTTTTGGATAGTTCACAATACAAAGTTACAAAGAATAGTTTCTTTCACGAGTAGCATTCTTTTTCTCTAATTAAAGGAAGGAACAGGGATCAATACCCAACCTCTCCATAACACTTATTCATAAGTAAAAAAATGTAGTATGGCCAAAACAATAAAATGTTATTTATATAATATGGTATTCTTCAATAGGGCTGCTATCAAACTGATAAAGAAAATGTGACAATGAGTATACATCAGCACCAAAATTTTCCTGATTATGTTAATATAGTATATCTCAGATATATATGTTTCTATATATATAATATTTTCCTGTGTTTTTTGAATACATGCATATATATATACATGTATATATATACAACTTAACAATATCAATGTTGTATGTGTGTGTAGATTGGATAGATTATAGTGAGGAGAAAGAAGAGGATATGTATAAGGTAAAAAATAAATCTGTACCTTTTTTTTGCAATGAATATATACAGAGTTTACTTTAATACTCTTTAAAATATAAACTGGACATGATAGAAGTATGATCGATATTCACCATTGGGGTTTTCAGAAAGAGCTCATGTTTCTTAAGAAGCAGTATCATGGCAGTGCTTCATTTTAGTGTCAAGAAACAAAAATAGGGGTCCAAGGAACAAGGTGGGGCCTAGAGCTGATTCTGTGTGCAAGAAGATATGAGAGTGAGACAGATTTAGGATCTGTGTATATGCTGACCTTTTATATATTTTAGCTTCAGTGTCTAGGTCGGAAGTGAAATGGCAACAGTAAGGAAAGTTGGGAGTATTTTGTCTGGCATAATAATATTTAGATACTATCAGCAATATTATTTATAAACCACTCAAAAGAGTAGATTGGTTTAAAGGTTGATTGGGTACTCTCAGTGGTTGGATCCTTCAATTACATGGCATGTGGATGTATATATAATACAGAAACACATTATACTTGGAGTGTCTTTCATTTTGTGGGACATAATCAGATATGTTTCTTTCCCAATGAGCCCAGATGAGCAGGAACTTTCAATGCTGCGTGGGGTGGGAAAGCAGTGACCAGAAGGAATTAAAGTCACCAGAAACAGGATTATCATTAATATCAGACCTGTGTTGTAGAGGGAATCATGGGTCCCCCTGGGAATTTCTATCAGGAACATTATTAAATCGTGGCTTACTTTTTGTCCCAGGTTATAATAATAGTGACAATAATAATAATATAAAACAGTGACACTAGTATATTTTTCAGCCAGGTTCAATGCTAAGGTAGAGGGATGACTAAGACATATTTCATGGCTTAGTATAGATGGTACAGAAAGAGCTCATGTAGAAAGACAGACAGCCATGCAAATAATAAGCCAAGATGGTTAAGGGCTATAAGGAAAGAGATATTCTAGAAACCCAGCTAAAGAACCAATTAAAACCCTCCTGGGTATTAAGGAAAGCTAGCTGGAAAGTGCCATTCTTGGTGACAGGTAGGTAACTGAGGGAAAAGGCAAGAATGGCATGAACAGCAGCCCGCGGACACAAAAATGAGTAACAACATCCCGGAACTGCTGAGTACATTGTGGCTACACAGTAAGTTGTGTGAAGGGGAAGAGAAAAGGCAAAGAGGTAAATAAAACGGAATCTATGTCTGAGACATTTTCAAGTCCATACTAAGAATTTTGGACAGCATATTTTTAAGTAATCAGTGGAGATTCATAGGCGAAGAGGCAAAACATGATCACGTATAACATCTGTGCTTTCATGAGTCAGAGAACCACGTGAAAACTCTACTTAGCAGCTAAATGGGCACCAGGGGTGGAAAGCAGAGAAGCAGAAGGCAGAGAAGTCACTTACTTAAGGACAAAGGGAAGGAAACTCACATAAGCCCTGCTTATGCACCAGGGACTGGGCTAGGCTTCGTTTGAGTATATGCTCTTTGAACCTGCACAATAAACCCATGGGTGCAGATGTAATATCCATTTTATATATTAGTTTACATTTCAGGAAATAGAACTGAAAGCCATACCTGGGTAATTCACCAGCTGCTACATGGCACAACTAATGAAAGTGACTCCTTCTGCTAAGGGGTAGGCAATATTTCTTTCCAGAGCAGCAGATCGACTTTTGCCCAGCAAACTATATTTAACTCAGTTCAAAAGTTATGCATAATAGAATAGAGTTTGAAGGACAATAAAGAGCTAACATCTCTGATTGCTAGGTGACCAAAATGCAGCAAGGCAAAAGGAAGGGGAAGGGGTGACTTCAAAAGTATGTGTTAAGGAAGGAAGGCAATTGATGCTAAAAAAAAAACAAAAAACAAAAAAATAATCATTGAAAAGATGGTGGTGGTCCCCAACTCTAAAAACAAGAATATTTAATAAATTGCCATGCAAAAGCATGTCTTATGTGAGTTGTCTAGGAGTAGTTCAAATGAAGCAGTCATATTCTTTTCCTGAATGTACATGCAGTAGAAATAAGCAAAGAGTCATAGAAGATGCAAGGTAGGTGAGATAAGTATAAGGAGAAAGTTCCAGTCAGAGGAGATGTGGAGGAATTCAAGATTGTCAAGAGCTCTCAGGGATAGCAGGAAGGCAGGGACCTCCACTAAATGTAGTTTGAGCAGGGTTTTTTCCACTATCAAAGTAGAAGGGAATTCCCATTAACATCTGGGTTTTTATAAGGAAAACAATGGCGAATATCCTGGTTAATTTAACAAATGGACCAGAGCACCAGACACTTGTTAAAAGCAGGGCCTTTGAATAACATGGACAGCTACCCAGGCTAACAAATCCTGTTTCCCTCAAAACACGGAAACTCCATAGGGAAGTGTCATCCCTGATCTCTCTACCTTTGCCACAAAACCCAAATCTTACCTACACTTTTGAAATAAATGCATGTTATATCTGTTCCTTAATTTGTGTTAACAATCCTATAAATATACATCCTAGTGTTTTGGACTAACCCAGCCTCTAAATTCATTTAATACTTTGCGGTTAAATTTAAGATCTGCATATATTTGTGGTTAATGGAAAGTTAACGAAGTGCCTCAAATTCCTGAAAAGGAAAGATAGATACAAGACCATTACATTTAAACTTTCCATTTAAATATTTTCTCCAGCAAATAAATTCCAGAGCAAAAGGTTAACTTGATAATTCAATAAAGAACATTCTATTTTCTCAGTGACCTGAGTGTTAATATAATTAATAATGCATCATTTTATTTCACACAATATATGGGAATTAACTTCCAATTTCATTATAATGTTTCATCAGGTGTAAACAGATGCAGATTAGATGGCTTTTAGATGTTACAGATTTAACTATGAAAAAATAATTAAGGTATTCTGGTAAGTAATCTTATTGAAAGCTTATGGAAAGTAAAAATCTAATTTCTGAAAGAGGCAGACAAGAGACATGATTTCTAATAGACTTATTCTTTTCAATAGGTTGCCCATATCTGGTATGTTATAAAATTGCTCACACTTGCCTTTTACAGTTGTGTTTGTAATATAGAGCTACTTAGGAAAGATAGACTATTTCAGACTAAATCTCTAATAGGAAATGGTATACAGTTGTAACAAAGTATCTGCTATGATTCTCCTTTTAACTAGATTTTAGCGATATTGTATTGTTCAACCAAAATCAGATCAATACCTCACTAAAAGATCTGCAGTCACAAAGAAAAACCTACATTATTTTATGAGAAAAGATGAATTAGTATAGTAAATGCAAATTAATGTTCTTGTTTATAGATCTGGACTTCAAGCTTTAAGCAGTTCAATACTTCATTGAAGAAAAACAAAAGACAATTTCTATCCCAAATCGAAAATTCTGGCTGATAAAGATGGCAGGTACTGTAACGTGATCCCCAGCTATTTTCCCATTGATGGTAGGAGCCTAAGTACATAAACATAAACTCTGGATTTCACTCAAAAATAAGAATTACCAAATATGGGGTAACTAGAAATGAAACACTGCTTTTGATGTTGGGATGCAATTATATATGCACTGAAATGCCTTCTCTTTTGCATTGGTTGACGGCAGGATTTGGTGCGGTAATATATTCAGGAGCCCTTTGAGCTCAAAATGGAAAAGCATTAAGATAAAATTATTAGTAGTAACCTTCTAGGAAAGAAATGTACACACCCTGATTCAAGGGCTAAAACTAATTCACATAATTGTAGATTGCCACCACGGCAACTTCTGCTCCACTGCGGTAGCATTCTGATGAAAATTCATTCCACAGTAAAATAAAGTATCTATAGAAAGCTGTTAATTATAAAGGACTTTCTCACAAGCTTTAATATTTTATAGACAAAGAATATGGAAGAATTCTAAATTGCAGTGCAGTGTACTGGGTGAATGATACTGGGCAAGTAGGTTATTACATCCGAACACCTTTACTTCATCTGTCATATGGTATGGAACATAAATGGCCATTTCAAATAATTTCCATAAATACCAAGAATTTCTATAAAATACCAAGCCATTTGCCTGAATATATAATAATTCCTCAACATGCAAAGAGGAAACTATTAGGGGAAATCAAGTTCAGAAAGGTGTATATAATATTGTGCCTTTTTTAAAACCTTAAAGAGAAAAAAAAAGGAAAGTTATTTTTAAAAAGATGCAAGGCTAACTCACTTAAGTCAGGCATGTAAATGAATAAGGCACATGCATTTCACATTTGAAAGTCTGATATGTTTAGGAAGTTGAATAATAAGCTCTGTGTTTAAAATACATAAATAAAGTATATCTCTGGAAATAAAAGCCAGGAATTATTTTTCCATAATACTCTGGAATGTTAGATATGTGCGATGGTGAGTGCAGTGAAGTGTGTAAACCTGGTGATTCACAGGCCCGTACCTCTGGGGCTATTAATACATTATATGTTAATAAAAAAATTTTTTTAAATACTCTGGATTATTAACATTTATCAGGGTTGCATTTTATTCTCTTTGATTTTTAAAGGAGATAAAAAATAAGGAGAAGCCTTAGAAAAAAAAATCAGAAAAATTCTTTAGAGCTATAAAATGATACCTTAAGGGGATGGCTGGTATTATTTGAGCTTGAGATAAAGTAGCTAAATAAAAGTAAGATTAGACATCTGTTTTCTTTAGGATCTGAACTGAACTAGATCATTTCTTGAGATCCAATTTCCTTTTTCTGTGATCTATAAAGCTACTTTCTTCTAAAGTAAATATAGGTAAGTATATGTGTATAGATATATATATACACACACACATATATATATAAGTATGTATTATATATGGACATATATATGTAGTTTGATAGGTGATATATAATTGATAACAAACATTAACATTAGTAACATTGCATATCACGTACACACATACACACATTCACTGTTTCTCAAAGTGTAGACCCACAATCACACAAATGAGAATCACCTGGTTACTTTTTAAAATACAGATTCCTGAATACTTCCCTTCAATCTAATGAATCAGAATCTTTGGTGGTAAGATTTGAGAATCTGTAGGTATAATAAGCATATAAGATAATGGATATATGTACTGAAACTGGAGAACCATTGACTTATAGAAGACATCTGCATATTTTTTGTTGACTTTAAAAAAGGTCACAGTACTCATCACTAGCCTGAAAAGGAAAAAGAACTTAGACAAGTGCGTGGAAGAGTTATGAGCCAGGATTGATAATTGCCTTCTGCTCACACTCTATTGGCTACAGTTCTGGCCTATGGCCACGCCCTACTTAAGGGTGTCTGGGAAATCTAGTTAGTTGTATCCTCAAGAAGAGGTGAGACGGCAAGTCTCTGCGTAATTCTAACTACACGGAAGATGGAGAAAAGAGATTCTTTTCCAATGTTTCACAGAATGTGGTTGATGTAATTCCTGGAGTTTCCTCAATCCATCCTGACTGGAATAGAACCCCTAGCAGTGGGCTATATCATCAGCTTTCTCATGGTGCACCTGGATGCCTTAGTCAGTAAGTGTCTAACTCTTGATCTCAGCTCAGGTCTTGATGTCAGAGTCATGAGTTCAATCCCTGTGTTGGGCTCCATGCTGGACACGGAGCCAACTTAAAAAAAACAACAACAACACAAACAAAAAACAAACTTTGTCATGATATTCTCAGACATCCTACAATTTGACAGTGACTCTTAGGCAACGCTTCTTTCTCACTCTCTCTCTAACTCTTATTGTCTTCATGTTTTCTTCCAAGGGTAAGTTTTAAAAAATTTCCTTCTGATTTTCTAGAAAAAAACAGCCATTTTAAACATTGTTTTGAGTACACTTTTAATGAAGACTTGTACCAGTGTTCATTCAAATGCTAATGTTCTTTTTGTTTGTTTTTATTTTTGTTTTTTGCTGAGGGATAGTTCTATGACTCTTTCTTTCTAAGATAAGGTATCTAACAGTTGTTTACTTGGCCATTCCACATACATTTGGTAAGCAGATAGTTCCTACAACATAAGATGGATACAGGGTCTAATAATTTCAATTACCTCTCATCAAGACCAGTATCTTCAAAAATGACTAGATCAAACATATAGTGAAAAATTACAAATCTCAGATGACATTTTTGGAAGAAGAAATCTCCAAGCTCACTAATTCTTCTTCCCCCTTCTTCTTCAACCTGACATGAAGTGCAGTGTAAGCAGGTTATGCAAGCAATACTGTGAATTAATTAGGAAAGCATTTGCAACCTATCATTTCAATATGTTTCAATAATCCGTGAATGTTCTGAAACATGTTCAGGTGCCTTAAACTCCAAAATTTCTTAGTGAAAGCAGTAGGATAAACTAAATGCAAGTTCTAAAAATATTGATGGAGAATCTACTACTTGCCAGGTACCTGTCAGAGAAAATATGCAGGTCCACAGCTCCCATGGGCCTAAATAAGCAATATATTTCTATGGTGCATTCATAATTACAGACTGAAACCCTTATTGATATCTAGTTTTGTTTAAAAATATTATTTGTATGACAAAAGCAATTGTATGAAAAATATCATATTCTAAATTTTCTTCCAAACATTATCCATTTATACCCTTTTATAAATTACCCATATTCCATTAAGAATCATTTTCTTGCCAGCTGTCATAATTTAAAGTATATCTACAATACTTTAATAACTATAAATACATTTTTATTTTATCTTTAAAACACAATTTGAAAAGTGGGAGATCAATACACTAATATAATGAGAGAAAAAAGTTATGGGATATTCTTTGTTCAGTGGCTAAATAATGATGATACAATTCTTTAACCAAATAGTATTAATTTGCTTCTATTAATCTACCTCACTAAGTGTTTTAACATTCAAGGAATTTTTAATTAAAGTAATGCTCACTGGCCATTAATTCATGCAATTAATACTGGAACACTACAAGTATTAATACATGTAAGGATCACAAAAGAAGCAAACTTCTAATTACCATATTAAAAATGGAAAGTCATCCATTTTTATTCAAGGTTCTCCATCCATATAACAAAAATTTAATTAAAATTGCTCTTCTTTATTTGGCCCATTGTATATAAGTTGCTCCTACCTAGTGTCTACTCTTAGGTTATTCTATCACATTTGGTAAATTTGGTTGCATAATATTTTAAACTTTAAAATGGCAAAAACAAAAATAACATAAAATTAAAGGAAACAAAATGAAAATAATGAAACTAATTGTTCAAAACAGTTTGAAATACATATTAGACCAAGTGATGTTTTCTTTGTTTACACGCACTTTTACCTTTCAACAAGAAAATGACAATCCAACAGATGTTGTCAGAAAAAGAATTATGCTACAGTATTTCAGGAAAAAAAAATACAAATCAGACAACTTATACAGAATAAAATGCTCAACCTCTCTCAAAGTTAATTTCAAACAAAACAAAAAATTATCTAATGTATTTGCAAACATAAAAATCTCCCTAATATTTAGGTTTGCTTAGCATGTTAAAATGTGATAGTCTCATCAAATATTGATGAGTGTGAAAATATATACAATTATCTTGAAAGACAACTAAAAACATCTACCAAAAGTTCACATTACCTTCATATTTGTAATTCCATGCTGGGACATACTTTCACATTTAGTCAAGGAACCTCACTAGATCTTGTCTTCCTGGGTCCATTTGCTTGTTTTTCCTTCTTCTTATTATTCTTTTTTCTTCCCTTTATCTCTTTCCTTACTCTGCCAGGGTACCCTTCCAAATAGCTTTCTTGAAATAGGTGTGTGGGAGAAAATTTCCTAGTTCCTAACATATGTGGAAACATCTTTGTTTTGTCCTTCTAAGGGAAAAATTGTATCACTAAGATACATTCAAGGGTGAGATCATGTTCCTAAGTCGATGTACATGATCAATCCAGTGGAATTTCAGCAACTTCCTCATGATTTTACTTCCTCATGGGGTTTAGAGGTACTTGTGATATGCAAACGTATTTGAGGAAAAGTTATTTTTATAACAAAGGATAAGAAAGACTTTAAGCAGGTAGCCCATCACTGAGATTTGGTCTTAACTTTAATGAAACTTAGGCAGATACTACCTACTGAAGGACAGCCATGGGCTCATGGCTCATGGGATCATGGCTCCAGAATCTATGTTAACCCTTTGGCTCCTCAGGGCCCCTCCTCTTCCAAAGTCCCACCTCTTCCTGTATAATATTCTTTGGAGTACTAAAGGATGTATCAGTCAATTACTTCCCTTGCTGTCTAGGAGCGGACATCTAGAAGGTGTAAGAGAGGAAAAACAGAGCTTTCCTAATGGTGCTGCCTAAAG
The DNA here is from genome assembly GCA_003697995.1 of Taxidea taxus jeffersonii. Classification (NCBI taxonomy): domain Eukaryota; kingdom Metazoa; phylum Chordata; class Mammalia; order Carnivora; family Mustelidae; genus Taxidea; species Taxidea taxus. The sequence continues at coordinate 41,132 of ML108184.1, read as the reverse complement.
CTAAGTAAACGTGAATCTTCTTTTAGGATATTCTCTATAATTTATTACTTTACAAAGAATATCTCAATTCACAAGAGTTGCCTAAATTCATTGTCTCCAGTTTTTAAGTTTAATTTCCTCCTCAATATACTCTAATCTGTTTTCAACCCCCCATTTGCTTCACCAAAACAGCTTTATGGAAAACTAATGATTTCTATTTTATTAAATCCAATGAAAGTTATGATATTCTTCAACTTCTCAGCATAATCAGTAACTATAAAATTCAGCCTCTAATTGGAATTTTTTCTTGTGTCTGCCAGGAAAACACCCTGCGTGCTGGTGTTCTGAATTATCTTCCAAACCAGTTTCTTTGGGAGCTAATTCCACACAGCTTAGTCACAGAATCCTTGTTCATTATATACATCTCTCTCAAGGTCAGTAGCTTTTAACCCTGGCTGCCCTTTAGATTTAACTTGGGAAAATTTTTAAATGAGGTTTCCAGAGAATGGGACCCAGCAAGTGTTTTAAACTTCTCCAAATGATTTTAATGTAGAGCAAGATTTGGAAATCACCGGAGCTAGTGAACTCATCTATGTGCATGCCTTCAATTCCTATTTTACATTGACTCCTAGAGGATAGGTAATTGATAGAAAGATAGATAGATGATGAAAGAAAGAAAGAAAGAAAGAAAGAAAGAAAGAAAGAAAGAAAGAA
>ML108184.1:0-32606 GCA_003697995.1 Taxidea taxus jeffersonii | reverse complement strand
CAAAAAATATATTTAAGAGAGGCTAAAACCTCACATTGCCACAATTAAAACTTAAAAACTGAACTTAAAGTACGAATTTTGGTAAAGTATGTATTTGGTTTATAAGCTATTTGTTTTGGCTTATGATTACACAAAGGAAAAACAAATGACTGTCAATATTTATTTTCCTTCCTTTATGGGGTGAGAATAGGTATTCAAAAAAAAAAAAAAAAAAGAGGAGGTTCTCTAAAACCCAAAGGAAGAAGTCACCAGAGATTCAGGACCTTGAAAAGTGCCATAAAGATCAATGGAGAGCTGATTAATAACTTGTTAGTTTTGCCTACAGGAAATATCGTTCAGTTTAAAAGTGATGGGTCATTGCTGTGAGCTGAAAGACTGAGGAATGAGTCCCAGGATAGGCTTGCCTGGTAGGAAATAAAAGGGTCTGAAGGAAAGGTGAAAAAGCATCAAAAATTAATGTCCTATTTTACTGTTGGACTGATGCCAGCAATACTGTCCAAGGAATTACAGTAAAACCTCAAAAATATCCATAAGCTAGTTTGAGTACCTTCATATGTTTTTGTCCCATAATTCTGATTAAGAATTATTTTGTTATCAAGATGTTCTCTAAGATGAAAACATATGATTTCTACAAACATCTTGTTTCTATAGTATATTATAGGGTTGAACTTAAAGAAGAAAAACAGACTAAAGATGTATATATAGCAAAGCATCTTCAATAAGTGATTCTTCTCACTTCACTAAAAAAATGTGTTGTACTTGTGATATACCTAGACTTAAATGATTAAAATGAGGCTTCCTTCTTTTTTTTTCTCCCACAAGGAATTGACATGTAAGAAAGCTTTGAGTTCTTTTCAAACCAGTATTTCAAAAGCTACTTTGCTAGCTGAAATCTAGATTTGGCTTCACAGATTCAACCACTGACATCAAAGATAGCTCTAAATTTGACCCAATATGTTTTCCTGTCTTTAGATAAGCTGTAAAGCATCTAAGATTAGTGGGAAACATGAATAAAAAGGTCTTGGGTCCTGAAAACATCAATAAGGGCAGTCAGCCAATTGAAGCTGGCAGTGGTTGGCCATGGTGTTAGTCAAATAAATTGCCAATGGCAAAGAGCTGATGGAATAGCATTTGGCAGAGAGGTATGTGCCTGAATGGTTAAGAGCCACTTCTCCAACCCCTCCTATTCTGTTCTCTGCATATCGTCTAAAAATGATGACAAAAGATGTAAAAAGAATTTTTCCTACTTAGAAAAGGAGGAGATAAAAATTACTAGCTGACATAGTGGCAATGAACAAATAATAGATTTCACTGCACTCAAAATGCCCTTATTCTATCCTAACATCGATTCTTGCTTTCCAATGATTGATATACATGGCCAAATTGGTTCATGAGCTGATCAATGAGCAGTGAGGGGGACTGGAGTAGTTCATTATAATTATAGTGTCCAGATAAGGGATGGAAGGAGGAGAAGGTAGATGTAGTCAGGCTATCAGGAGAGGGATGCTAATTTACAAAAGCTAATTACTACCTCAACATTCCAAAACACCCTGGAATGGCAGCTATACACTGCTAAGGGGGGGGGGGGGGGAGGTATCGGGACACCTGAGTGGCTCAGTGGGTTAAGCCTCTGCCTTCAGCTCAGGTCATGATCTCGGGGTCCTGGAATCAAACCCTGCATTGGGCTCTCTGCTCAGCGGGGAGCCTGCTTCCTCCTCTCTCTCTGCTTGCCTCTCTGCCTACTTGTGATCTCTCTTCATCAAATAAATAAATAAAATCTTTAAAAAAAAAAGTCTTGTATATACTTACATGTATATAGATAAATTGGTGGATATCATGTGTACATTATATATATGTTATATATAGTATAGGTTACTACACAAACAAAAGGTACATATTGTACAGCTAGTAGTTAACAGTGAGGGCTCTGAAAACTTAGTTTCAGTCAGACTGTACCTCTTGCTATGTGGCTCGGTACAGGTTACTTAACTTGTCTATAGTTCAGTTTGATTGACTGTAAAGTGGATTTAATAATAGTAACTATCTCATATGATTGTTCTAAGAATTAAATGAGATGCAATTTGTTAGGCACATAGAGACAATAGAAATGTGTTTTCTTATGGTTGTCATCTTTGCTATTATTACATTGTACAACTTATTAGAGTTGTATGATTTCAAGTTAGAGTAAATTTATTCTTCATTACGTCAATGTTATTCCTTTACTTAGAGTCTCCTCAACCAGTTGCTCTTTTCTCATATTTCTTCCGTACTCATTATTCAACTCATGAAGGTCTCCTTTGTGTATATAACACCCCTGGGAAAGTACACAGTTCTGCTATGCTCATCTCACAGTGCACTCTCTCAAGTTCTACTCACAGAAACACTCCAGGGTCTCTTATAAACAGAATGAAAGTGACTTGCTGTAATCAAAACTAAGGTCATTATCAGAAACCAACTTGGCCAACAAATCAACTTTTTTGCTAAGTTGTAAAGTTAAGATAGATTTCTAAAGGAAAGTTATTTTTTAATTTTGTGGATTAAAGCAATGATATGTTATTTCCTACAGTTCTGTGCATTAGGTAAGTTTAGCTAAGAGGTTGTTCTATTCCAGGTGGCACTGGCTGGAATTACACACTTGGGTGCATTTTACTTGGCTGCAGGGATGGGCTGAAAAGCACAAAAAGGCTTCATCCACATATCTGGAGTCCACCTAATTCCTTCATGTGGCCTCTTTTTCTCCACATGACTAGTTTGGTCTTCTGACAGTCTGGTGGTATAAGGATTGAGATACCACTTACGTTGCAGCCAAATGCCCGCATGATGAAACTGAAAGCTTTCTTCTTGCAGGTCCCTCTTCCACACTTGACCAAAATGACTCATAAGCCCATCATAAATTTAAGAGGAGGGTAAACAGACACCACCTCTTGTTGGGAAAGCAACATACACAGGAAGGAAAATCATTGATTGGGCTCATCTTTAAAGACTCTATCATAGACAGTCTTTGCTTTAATAGAGTTTTAGAATATTATTTTTTTTAATATTTTATTTATTTATTAGTTAGAGAGAGAGAGAGCAAGCACAGGCAGACAGAGAGGCAGGCAGAGGCAGAGGGAGAAGCAGGCTCCCTGCCGAGCAAGGAGCCCGATGTGGGACTCGATCCCAGGATGCTGGGATCATGACCCGAGCCGAAGGCAGCTGCTTAACCAACTGAGCCACCCAGGCGTCCCTAGAATATTATTTTTAATTATAACAATTAAAGCTAGAGTTTACTTTATTAATGATATAGTGAAATTAGAAATATTTCCAGGTTAAAAGCAGATAAGATAAAAAGACTTACCAGCAAGATTTGTGAACCATTCAGTCTAACTAGTATAACTTTGTTTAACCAACGCTCATTATGAACCAGACACTGAACCAAAATAATTGGCATATAAAGGTGAATGAAAGAAGCAAGAGACTTCACTCTTATAATATTTTTAGGGAAATGTATAAAACATATCATTTTAGAACAATGTGTTAAGTATTATAATTTGGGTAAGGGCAAAACACCACCATAACTGAGAGGGGAAGCACAACACCCAGACTGAGCTGGAAAAAGGGCCGGTGAAGGTTCTCTAGCCTAGATGCCATCCGGACTGTGTCACCAAGACAGAATGAAGAAAATATCATTCAAGATAATGGTGACAGCAAGATCAAAGACTAAATCTCTGTGAGAGCAGAGGGGACACAAGGCTCTAGAGGGGGCCAGGAGTTGGCCCTGCATGGGGTGGGGGGCAGTGTCAAATATGAGACACAGAGAAGATAGACCTAAGTTTTGGCAAAAAAGAGAAAAATAGGGTAAAAAATTGAAGAATTTAAGGTCCCAGGAGTTTCTTATTTTTATTTTTGTTCCTGCTGGTGGTTAGTGATAGTGATTTTTTTTTTAAGTTGAATTAAATATTCTGCTGGGCTGAGTAGAAGGAAACTAGAAGGAAATGAAGTTTGAGGATTTTCATCAATCACTTCCTATGCACCTTCTGAGCCCCTCAGCCTCATCTATATCTCAGGCCCTTGGCCCTCTGCTCGGCCAGAGCTGCCAATGCAATGACTGACCCCGACTGGGCTCACAGAGGCTTTGTGCCTGAGACCTACACCAGATCTCTGGGTATTCCCACTGAATCTCAGATGAAGCCGAAGCATGGGATTTCACTTCCCCGGAGACTACCTAAAAGACCAAGGGACGCAGGTGTGTTAATATCAGTACACTGTTGGGAGTTGGGAGGAAGAAAGACACCAACAGATAAGTTCTCTCTGCATGCTCTGTGATTAATATTCCTCAGGTCTACATTTTCTATACATCCTCTCTGGAGAGATCTCATTGGCTATGATCTAGCATGTCGGTCTGGGAGCCAACTGTGAAACATCATCTCATTCTGCCTGGCCTCACTTTCCACTTCCTTGGTTCTGAGATTGCATATCTCAATAACCACACTACCACAAAAGTCTTACTTAAAGGTCTGTTTCCTAGGAAACCTCAACTAAGACAAAAATAGAATCCATAGCAGAGATAAGGCATGTATACATTCCTTGTCTCATTCATTGCAACAAATGTTTATTGAATGCTGATTAGCTATTAGGTCAGGCTTTTAAGCTAGCCATTTGAATTATGTAAATGAATCAGAAAGAGTCCCTACCCTCACGACACTGCTAGAAGGGAGACAGGTATAAAAACAAGTAGGAAAAAAAAAGTATTCTTCATGTTAAGAAAAAAATATGAATGCAGGAGCATGGACTTGCAAAGGTAGAGTGGTCAGTTCAATTCAGGGGGTGTGCAGGGGTGTGTGTATATGGTGGGGAAGGTCAGAAAACAAGAGGGGAGATATCAATATTTGCCCAAACAAGATAACTGCTGAGCCAAGTTTTAAAATGTGATTCAGGAGTGGGGGGCGGGGGTTGACAAAAACTGAAGGAGTTTGTGACCATTCAAACAGTCATGCAAGAATTTACTAAAGGGGACTCTTAGAGCACAAAGGAGAGACCAAAACTGACAAAGAAAAGATCAGAGAAAATCTCCAGAAATAATGACAAAACAAGGAATAAAAAGGCAATAAATACCTATCTACAATAATTACTTTGAATGTAAATGGACTAAACATTCCAGTCAAGACACAGGGTATCAGAATGGATTGAAAGCAAAAACAAAACAAAAACAAAAAACAACCAAGACCTATCTGTAAGCTGCCTACAAGAGACTCATTTTAGACCTAAAGCCACCTGCAGATTGAAAGTGAGGGGGTGGAGAAACATCATGCAGATGGACATCTTGAAATGATTTTGAAAAATCATTCCATTATTTGTAAAATTTTGATTAAGATTGTCATTAATTATTTATTTAAATGTTTGGTAGAAGTCACCAATGATACCAGGTGATCTTGGGCTTTTCTGTGCTGGGGGAGTTTTGATTCCTAATTCAACTTTCACTCTTGTTACTCTTCTAAGATTTCCTATCTCTTGAGTTCAGGATTCATGATTCAATCTTGGTGAGTTGTGAGCTTTTAGGAATTTATCTGTTTTGAGTTTTTTTCGAAGTTGTCTGATTTGACAGTATATAATTATTTATGTATCTGTTATCACACTGTCTACTTCTGTGGTGTCTGTTGTACTGTTTTCCATTCCTCATTTTGGTTTTTGAGTCTTCCCTCTTTTTTCTTGGTGTAGTTAAAGCATTGCCAAGTTTATTTATAATTGTTTATTCTGGTTTCTATTTTATTTCTGACTTTCTTTGCAATTTCCTTCCTCTACTGAATTTCAGTTAAGTTTCTAGTGGTGTAATGTTAAGTTTTTTATATGAACTTTTTGTCTTAATACAAGCATTTATAGCATAAATTTCACTCTATAGTAAATGTCACTCTAACATCTGGGAGGCAGATCATTGGCTTTGATCTGGCATGTCTGTCTGGGAGCCAACTGTGAAACATCGTCTCATTCTGCTTGGCCTCACTTTCCACTTCCTTGGTTCTGAGAAAGAAATATCTTCTGTGAAAGAACATAGGTTTTAGAATATTGTGTTTTACCTTTTGAGACATATTTTGATTTGCCATTTGATTTCCTCTTTGGCCCATTGCTTGTGTAGTAGTATGTTGTTTAATATTTATATATTAAATATGTAATATTTACATGGTAGATTTTCTAGCTTGCTTTCATTGTTGATCTTTAGTTTTCTACCGTTGTCATTAGAAAATATAGTTGGTATGATTTCAGTCTTCTTAAATTTATATTTGTCATGTCTCTTTTTATGTGATTTAACCAGAAGATTCCTCTGTGTGTACTTGAAGATAATTTGTATTCTATTTTTCTTGGATGGAATGTTTTATATATCTGTTAGAACGATGTATTATGAAGTATACTTCAAGTAAAAAATGTTCTCTTAAAAACAATAATAATAACAATAATATTAACTGAGGATACTCATTTAAAATAAAGCATACCAGAGGAGAGGTAGTGAGGAAGGTTGTGTGAAATTGTTGATGGGAATTAAGAGTATGGTTATCATCATGAGCACTGAGTAACATATAGAATTGTGAAATCACTATATCACCTGAAATTAACATAACACTGTATGTTAACTATACTGGAATTAAGATTAAAAAAATAATAATAAAAAAAAAATAAGAGAGACATCTGGGTGGCTCAGTTATTTAAGCCCTGCTTTTGGCTCAGTTCATGAACCAGGATCCAGGGACTGTGTTGTTTGTGTGTTTGTTTGTTTCTCTCTCTCTAATAAACAAATTAAATCTTAAAAAAAAAAAGGGCAAAAAAAAAAAAAAAAAAACCACGATTCAATCATTATGTTGTACACCTGAAACTAATGCAACACTGTGTGTCAACTATACTCTAGTTGAAAAAAAAAGAAAAAGAAAATGTGATTCAGTACAAGAAGCCTCAGAGATAAAGGAGATATAGTCTTACCCTTCAGACACCTGGAGTCTAGTGATGGAGACAGGCAGATGGTGGTAATTTTTCATAAAATCTGCAACACTGGTCTTCCTCTTCTTCCAATTGCGAAGCCTGAGGCTGCCTCCAGAAAGTGCATTGGCTTTTCCCTCTGCTTGCAAATTCTCCTGCTTAATCCCAGTATGATTTGCTCCCTAAACTACCTCATTTCACTTTCTACCAAATCACCTTGTCTTACTGTTGTAAAGCTGTATAGCAACAACGACTATGTGAAATTGCCTTTTTTTATTATTTGACTTATTTCTTGTTTCCAACCATCAAAATATAAGCTCCATGAAAAATGAGAACTTGTTCCCCTTACTCCTCAATGTAACTCCAATGCTTGACACATAGTGGTCGATAATTACCTGCTGAATGAATGAAAGTCTTTTAAAATGACAAAATTTAATTACAAATTGAGATTTAAGCTATGAATGGGCACAGCAAAAGCTAGAAAGACAATAGCGTTATCTGAAAGACAAGGGAAGGATTCTCTGAGGAAGGGTTTCTTGAGCTAAGATCAGGAAAAATAAGCATTAAGGAAGCCAAGAAGTAGAGAGTGGAGGGGCAGGAGTGTCAGAGCATTCTAGGGAGAGGGAACAGCCTGCAAAAAAGCCACAAGCTGGGAGGCAGCATAATGCATTCCAGAATGTGAAAGAAGATAGGTTTGGTAGGGGTGCAATAAGTAAGGGAGAGATAGGGTGAGATGAATCTGGAGGGAGAGATAGGGATCAGGCTGCTGAAGGGTTTTGTGAGATGTTACAGATTTTTTTCCTATGAAGTCATACTCTGACTGCCATGAGTAGTAGGGTGATGAGTGAGAGCACTCCATTGGTTCAGGTATGAGATGGTCAGAATGGCACAGGAGTGACCACAAAGTGAAAAGTGGTGTGGGGTAGTGATGATACAATTAGAAGTATTAAGGAGGATAGGATAAAAAAATATGCTAGTGTATACATCCCAGAATAAAGAACACTACAGTCTCTCATTTTATAGTTGGCATCTGCTGAGTACAAGGGGAGAGGTTAGGCCTGTATACAATAATAAATAGATAAAGACTGAAACAGAAATTTCTCCGACTAGGAAATTATTATTTTGTCCTACCCAATGCCACGAGGAGATTACAAGGTGATTATGTAGTTTATAAAAATAATACAAGTAATATAATGAGAAGTGTATGAGAAATGATTTTCAGACCCATGGAGCAACTTGACACCCAGGACATTCTATGACTTTCAGTTTCTGCATATCTACCATTCATAATGTTGGTTTCTATGTTTGCTGGGCTTAAGTTTCCATTCTATCTTCTGTGTTTTCCATCATAATTCTTGGGTCATTGGACTTGTGGTGAGTAATTAGATGCTCTACAATCTGTGGGACAATTATATCCCTGGTTCAATGGTGAGGTCCTCAAAGGCCTCTCATTTTTTGCATTCTTTGCATTACTAATAACCAGGCATGGTGCCTTAAATCTATGAAGACTTTAGAGTTTTGTTTTTTTCATGTTTATGAAGATCCAGAGGGACTGGGCAATCCTGAAGAAGATTATGAATGATCAAACATATTTAAAATACCACATAATTTTTTATTACATGTCTTTTTATCCACTTCTCTGAAAGTACATAATTCAATCTAAATGTTATATGAAACAGAATATTTGATTCTGTAAGACACTCCATTTGCCAATTATGCCAGATAGAAGTCTACTATAAAATCAACAGTGTATGTGTGTGAATGAGGTTGGCTAAGGAGATGGGGAAGTGAAGGGACACAGCCGTTTCTCAACATTTCAGCTCCCCGGCACACCGCTGGCTCTCCCCCAAATCACCAGGCTGTGTCTTTTTCTTATACCCCTGATTCTAGTCTTTCCTACTGAAAAATCTAGGGGATATCATGTTGGCCACCGGAACACTTCGCTTCTGCTCTGCATTTTATGAAATGGTGATAAAGTATACTCTACCCAACTCAGATTCTGCTGAGGATAAAATGAGATTTTTTTATTCCAAAGCATACTGAAAATGTAAAGAATGAGTTAAGAGTTAAGATATAAGAAGGATTGATACTGTAGTGAAAATATCCTAGAGACTATGGATATCAGAGATATTAGGGACACCGTAAGAAACTTGACAGATACACATGAGAGATCAATAACACCCGTACAGAGAAAAATATGTAGTGGCTTCCATCTCTGCTAAGGATAAAGTCTAATATTCTTAGCATATGCTAAATGCTTTACAGTTTGATACTAACTGGTATCTATACTATACAGGTTCTAGTCTCCACACCCTTCTGCAATCGGACTTAAATGACTTTACCAAGTAAAACACACACACACACACACACACACACACAACAACAACAACAACAACAAAACAAATCTTCAGCCAGTTCCTCTGTCAAGTGCACTGTTCTTTCTTTTTTGAAGCTTTCTGGTCCCACCTTTTTCTTTAATTTCAGGGGGATTCTGTATCCACCCCCACATACTATGGGCATATTAAAGTTCATGAGATTATTTAATAGTGTCTGGTCTATAACTAGTGCTTAACACAGAAATTATCCATGTTAAAATCTGTTGTTTTTCATGTAAAGAATTTATCCTTCAGTAGACTGAGATTCCCATAGGGATGGCTGGCATCTCGCTCATCTGTGTGTTCCCTGACACTTACAACAGTATCTTTAACACTCTGGTGCTTTAATAAATATTTTGTTTTTGTTTTTGTTTTTGTTTTTTAAAGGAAGAAGCAGTAAATAAGGTAAAGACTCATACTTTAAACCAAGGCAGTCAGTATCCTAGACAGGAATTTAGTGTGAATGACTAGTGTGACTCTAAGATCAACTCTGACGAACTTTTATTTCTGCCTGGAATAAATAACTTACTTTGAATATGGAATGAGAAGCACAAACCTGTGTACCCAAAACAACATTTTATAATCAGTATTCTGATGCCATTTTTTAAGCTGGTAGTTGGGAAAATGTCAACTAAAGACCAGGAAATTTCCTGAAGGCCCATTGTTTTATACAAATTAAATATTCTGATTCCTTTACATCTCTTATTAGTTAATACAGTGACTCAGATCTTTCTTCATTTATGTCTTCCTATTTATATGCACCAGGTTTCTTTTCTCCCTCCCTTTCATTTTTCTTTTGTTAACATAATTCTTTCCAAAAGCAATCCAATTATTTCAGACACAGGCCTATAAATATGAAACGTAGATTCTCATAACTCAATAATTCTACTGAGAAAGGGTTCACATGAACTTTGGGCAATTACCTCTTATCCAATTAAGGAGATTATTTATTTCTGAACATGGAAAATAAATAAAATCTAAAGCCAAGGAATTCCAAACATGGTTTTGCTACTCACTGTGGTATGCATAAGTATATACAAATAAAGTTAATTTTAATTCACTTTTTATAAAGCAATAAATATATCACTTGCAGTACTTTATGGGAAGTAGAAGGTATTCCAGTATTAAGCAAATAAATAAAAATTAAAATATTAAATCTGCTGAATTCACATATATACATTGCAAGCTCAATTCTATACATACTGTTGTATTTGTTCCAAGTCAAAATTGTCAAATGTACCATTACCCTTCAGAATATTTTATATTGTAGTAATCTAAAGTCAAATCTCACTGAGCAAGAGAATTTTCTGTCAGATAAAATCTGATAAACTTTGATTTTTCAAATAATAACAAAGTAGAATAAATAATTGTATCTTAAGAAATCAGTGTAAAAGTATATTTTTTTAAAATATGGACATAACACTATAGAGAGTTTGTATGTAAAACACCAAACATTAATCTTACTTCTTCTATAGTTCTACATATTTATAAGCTACTGATTTTTTCAATAGAGAAATTTACACACTTGGCCCTATAACTTTATTTTTTTCAGGTAGACTAGGAAATTTAGTTTGTTATTTAAAAATGAATGCAATGAATTTTAGAAAATATTCTTTTGACTGTAAGCACATTTTTATCTGATCATTCAAATATCATATGTAATATTTATTTACTTACTAGATACTATTTTACATCTAAATAAAACCATATTTGCACATGCACATATGGATACACATGTAAATGTCGCCTTGGGATCTTAGTCTCACATAGCTGCTTATAAAGATATTTGTGTCTTAGTGGATCTGATGATTTATAAACAATTTTACAAATTGTTACATCAAAATTATCAGATCTAAATGAAAATATATTATTTATATGTCTATAAATCATGGTGCCAAATGTTATTCAAACGAATGAGAGAGAACATTAAAGGAAAGAATATGTTTATTTTTATTCCTCAACTAAAATTTTGCTAGGTCATGTCCTCTCATAAAAGTGGACTCAACTGGGGCGCCTGGGTAGCTCAGTGGGTTAAAGCCTCTGCCTTCGGCTCAGGTCATGATCCCAAGGTCCTGGGATTGAGCCCCACATTGGGCTCTCTGCTCAGTGGGGAGCCTGCTTCTCCCTCTCTCTCTGCCTTCCTCTCTGACAACTTGTGATCTCTGTCTTTCAAATAAATAAATAAAATCTTTAAAAAAAAAGTGGACTCAACTAACTACAATATTAATGCCAGATAATATTACCAGTTAGAGGAAAGTCTGCACCCTATTATTTAAAATATGGCTTATATTAAGTTTTAAGGTTAGTGTAAAGTGTAAAGATGGTCTGATCCATTATTTTGTGCTTAATTCATTGATTTTGGTAAATCATCGCATTGTTTTGCAATATTTACAGATAAAACACCACTCCTAAATATGATCTAAACAGAAACACACCAAACAAATAAATATACATGCGCGGGAGCAAGCTGCTGACATAACATTCCCACATTCCTCTACATCTTACTGACAGAAGAGTGTAGCTGAAAATAAACCCAATCATGTTTATTTGCTCACTGGACAAAGTGGCCCAATATAAGCAAATAATATACTTATGTGGCAATATTTAATGCTTTCACAAAACTGTTCATTTATATATCTATCCCTAGACATTCAGGAAATATTTATGTCTCCCCATTAATAATCTCTATCTCAAGCTGTTTTATTTCCCTAAACCACCATTGTCAGAATGTCTACCTTGCAGCCACAGAAGCAGAAGAACAAAATAGATCTGGAAAATACTGGCACCATGAAGTCCACTGTCACTGCTATTGTGTTATCCCAAATGAGTGATGCTAACGGCTATTTCCAAAATCATTCTTCTTTGGAATATCACTGTATTTTTCTATGCTGTAACATTTCTAAAGACTGTCAGAGGACACATTGTACATTTTACTTCAATATAAATAGAACTCATTACGGTCTTATGGTTAAGGTTTTCTCGATCACGTCTCTAACTGCCTCAAAGTCCTTCACTGTGTTCACTGCATCCTAGGACTCCACTTTTCTCTCTTTTTCATCTACTATAAAATACTCAGCAAGATATTTGCATGTCTTCTTCTCTCTGTCCCATCTTAAATATGACCAACTGTACAAAAACTGGTCAGCTTTTCCCAGCGAAGGAATTATAACCCCACCCTCATTGACTTCTAATTATGGTAGTACTTTATTTTAGTTTTTTAAAAAGTTACTTTCTAGGGCACCTGGGTGGCTCAGTGGGTTAAAGCCTCTGCCTTCAGCTCAGGTCATGATCCCAGGGTCCTGGGATCAAGCCCTGCATCAGGCTGTCTGCTCAGCGGGGAACCTGCTTCCCTTCCTCTCTCTCTGCTTGCCTCTCTGCCTACTTGTGATCTCTCTCTGTCAAATAAATAAATAAAATCTTTAAAAAAAAGTTACTTTCTATCCTTTGCAAGAAAGGATACAAAGTTTATCAAATTTAACTCCTACCCCCAGAAGAGGCTTTACACTTAAGGAAGAACTTTGAAGAAGGAAACTGAAGTGGGTAATATCCACCTAGAAAAGGCCGGAGATCAGTGAATGTGAGGAGGAAGTTGTGTTTAGATCTCCTTACTATTTATGAATTAGAGAAATTAGAGGTCAGGGGAAAGAGATTAGTTATATTTAGAGAAATGCAGTACTTAAGAGCAGAGTCTCTTAAGTCTCTTAAATCTCAAACTGCCTTATTTTAAGCATAGTTCCCAGTATTTTATAAATATAGAAAGCCCTGGGGGCCCCTAGGTGGCTCAGTCAGTTAAGCTTCTGCCTTCAGCTCAGGTCATCATCCCAGGGTCCTGGGATCCAGATAGGCACCCAGCTCCCTGCTCAGCAGGAAGCCTGCTTCTCCTTCTCCCACTCCTCCTGCTTGTGTTCTCTCTCTCCTTGTGTCTCTCTCTGTCAAATAAATAAGTAAAATCTTTTTTTAAAAAATAAAGGCCTGGTTCCCAGTACAGTACATTTCTAAGTGGACAAACGACAACTTTGCTTAAACATCTATTTTGCTTATATAAAAATGAAGATAAAATATTTAATTCATCATAGAATTAGTTGAGGCTTATATAAGATAACTCTTGTTATGCGTCAAGCACATTGCCTCACTTATAGTAAACATAAATGTTAGCTACTCTTATTATTAGGCTGGAGGACCCATGAATTGTAGAAACCATAAATTTCTTGCACAATTAAAAAAGTTTTCTCCTGCAACTTTAGCTGACCATGTACGGGATCAAATTCTGGGGTTGAGAATTTGCAAGGCTTATCAAGATGCTCAAACATTAAATCCCACATTTAGTTTAAAAATAAGAGCAATTGAATAAAATAAATTACTATTCTTAGCTATGTGCCCTAAATAGTTCTTTTATGGGATTTCATGTTTTAAAAAAGTGTGCTAGGTTGAATTGCAATAGCCTTCAAAAAAACTTTAATCTCTTAATCACGATCATCATTAAGCATACATTAAGTCCCTACATAGGTTTCAAGTTCTGAAAGTTAGAATTAAATATACACCAAGTATTTTCAAGGAAGTCATACCACCTTAACATCTATGGCTCTTTGCCTGCTACTTTACATTGGTCAAATTCTTGGCCAAAATTACATTAAAAATTTTGAAATTCTTGATGATATATTGCTAGTTTATTAAAAACACATGTATATGTTTATAAAACATTTGAAAGTATTAAATTTCTATATGTTTTGGGTTATTGCATTTTAATCTGATATCATACCACTTATCCTATATTTTAAATTAAGTGGTTTAGAAATAGATACTGACTCTGTTCAGCATAGTAAATGTTTGGATAGAATGTGAAAATTAATGTTAACATAACCCAAATATCTCTCAGTCACCAATTCTTTGAAACTGGCACTTCTCCATTCCCCAGAATAAATCGACTTTACCAAGAACTCTTGGAGAGCTATGCAGATTTTACTTAAGATTCTATAAAGACTTGACATTACACAACCCTCCCCACCTAACAAAATCAATTTTTAGTGTATCTTTTCTGCCAACTCTGTTGGCTCTGCTTCTAATTGCGTCCCTTCTTGCTCACCCTTCTCTTGTTTTAGTGAATCTGAAATAGTCTCAGGGGCAACTATTTTAGCGGGTTCTAGTCTATGTTGGTCTGAATGATGAAAAAATAATTTTTTTAAAGATTTTATTTATTTATTTGACAGACAGAGATCACAAGTAGGCAGAGAGGCAGGCAGACAGAGAGGGGGAAGCAGGCTCCCTGCTGAGCAGAGAGCCCGACGTGGGGCTCCATCCCAGGACTCTGGAATCATGACCTGAGCCGAAGGCAGAGGCTTTAACCCACTGAGCCACCCAGGTGCCCCAAAAAACTAATTTTTTAATTCTGGCAGAGAGTAAAGCAGGTTATCTTTTATCCTGATAACAGAGTCTCTTAAGAGACACCAATTCACAGAGTATGTGAATTGGTAAAACACACCACACACACACACACACGTGCACATGTACGCACACACCCTTTCAATGTTGTGTTTCATTCTTGCTGAGATTCAGTTACAGAGAGGGGCAGGGTGCAGCCTCTTATCATTCCAGCAGGCTATGGTAACACCGATGGCCCAGAAGGGGGTTGGAGGAGAAGGGAACCATTGTTCAATGATAGCCATGGGTCCTAAAAAACTGTATCCCTTCTATTCCAGTGAGAATAGAGAACACTTGGATCTGTGTAGGTAGGAAGTATAGTGTAAGGATAAAGAGGATAACCTTGAAACCCAACTGCCTGGTTTGAATCCAAGAGCCATCAGTTGCCAGCTCGGGGGATCTACACAGTCACTTAATCATTTCAGTCATCTCATCTGTAAAATAATGACATCTGGCCTCACGCAGATTATTTAGTGCATGTGAGAGAATTAAGTGATGTATTATATGCAAACTGCTTACACTTGGGATGGAACAGAGAAAACGCTAAGTGTTAGCCTTTGCTATCAGAAGCTGCCTGTGGTTCCCAAAGGTTCTCCAGGTGTGCAACCTGGAGAGTCGGTCAGGGAGCCCTATTTTTGCAGAGGATTTTCCAAGTTTAATCTGAATTTCCCTACGAGTGGAAAGTTAACTCCTGGGAGCGGAAAGATAACAAGAGTCAGGCAGAATTGCAGTGTGAGTGTTGGGTACTTTGAGGTCAGGCTACCTGAGCCAAATACAAGTGAGTTAGCCATTCAGGAACATCAACAGAGGCAAAAATTTCCCTCGGCTTGCCTTGAGACACACAGCAAATGAGTATAATATCTCTGAAAGAATACATCTAAAACTGTTTATTAGTCACTTGTAGGAAGGGAAACTGAAAGTCAAGGGGAGAGAAATGGGAGAAAATATCTTTACTGTACATCCTTTGGAATTCCAATTTTTAGACCTTGAGAATTTGCTGCCCACACAGGACACAAGTTAAAAATGTTAAAACATAGCTGTAAGTTAATTGCCTACTTATTTTCAAACAGCTTAAGTTATTTTTAAGTATTTCAAATAATTTTTTTTAAAGTATTTCAAATAGCTTAAGTTGCCTAAATTCAAACCGCTAGGCTGCAATGACCTTGCGTCATTCTATTTTTATGGCTGAGGTCAAGGACTTGACCTCTCCTCTGTGTGGTAGCTTTCAAACTCTTGACCATGACTCACAATGAGAAATATATTTTATACTACCACAAGGATATATGTGCTAGGTGGAAGGCCAGAGATCAAATGGCACTTTCCCCAGATCTTATTACATCTCTTGGGGGTGTCGTGCCTCACTGTTGCCTTTGCAAGGAGAGCCACACATGGAGTTGATAGTTTCAGTTTTGAGTTCCTGCCTTAAGATAGAATTTTTCAAATGTCTCTTTCATCTTGGGTCTCCTATCTCCCACAATGTTTACCATAATGAACTCCCTGCCCTCCCTCCACCAGCACATGCTACTTAGACTTGAAGACACTGTCAGTGGAAAACAGAGAGGATCCTTTATTTAGAGCAGCCGTTTGCATCTCTGAGGACTTTCCTACTGGATGGCGCTCATTCTGAAGAATGATGGCACAGGACTGGTCACTTGGGGATGCTGCCTCTCTGGTTGTGTTCTCCTTTCTTCCATGTTTTTAATATAACCCAATTCCTAGAGAGAATGGAATACTAACTGTTTAAAAAGACACAAAGTAGCTCGTCCTTCTTTCAGTACTTGAGGGTGAGAAGGAAAATATCTCAGGCAGGTTTTTTCCTATCATTTGACCTCTGTGTCCTTCCTTTCACATTTCCTAGAGTCAAATGTGTTCTGAAAAAGTATAAAAAAGAATCGTTCCGGGATGCCTGGGTGGCTCAGTCGTTTAAGCCGCTGCCTTTGGCTCAGGTCATGATCCAGGGTCCTGGGATTGAGACCCGCGTTGGGCTCCCTGCTCGGTGGGGAGCCCGCTTCTCTCTCTGCCTCTGCCTGCCTCTCTGCCTGCTTGTGCACTCTCTCTCTCTCTCTGACAAATAAATACATTAAAAAAAAAAAAGAATCGTTCTTTCTAGACTTTTAATCCCTGTATTCTTCACTGTTATCCAAGTTCTAAGCCAAATGGGACATAAAGTTACACAGAAACGACACAGTGGCTTCTGTGCCCCGGTCTCAATCCTCCCTGTATATGCCTCTCTTTGTACTTTGGCAAATATTGAAAGATGCACTGTGATGAGATGGGGAATCCAGGCTGGTTATGAGATTTGGACAAGGAGAGCCTATAGGAACTCCAGGCCTTCCCACAGCCCACTCACCATCCTTTTACTTTTTATTCATCCTTTCCTTTTAACCTATTTGTGCCTTTACTTTTAAAGTGGGTTTTCTATAAACAACATATAATTCTTTTTTATCCAACCTGACATCACATGCCTTATATCTTTTTAACTTAATATTTAATGTGATTGTTGATATGAATGAGTTTGAAAATACCATCTTGATATATCTTTTCTACTTGTCTCAACTTTCCTTCATTCTTTTTTTTCCTTTTCTCCCTTTTGGATGGAGTATTTCTTCTAATTTCATTTTATCTTCCTAGTGACAATTCTTTGCTCTGTCATTCTACTTGTTACTTTGAGGTTTATAGGATAGATCCTTAATTTTACACAGTGTACCATTAACTGGCATTATACTACTTCACAGATGGTATAAGAACATGACTATGATATGTCTGCACCCATTTTTTCCCTGCAACTATTGTTTTCACACATTTTACTTCTATGTATGCAATAAACTCCATGATGTGTAACCATTAGTATTTCCTTTTCTTTCTTTTTGTTTTAAGAATTTATTTATTTATTTGACAGACAGAGATCACAAGTAGGCAGAGAGGCAGGCAGAGAGAGAGAGGAAGAAGCAGGCTCCCTGAGGAGCAGAGAGCCCGATGCAGGGCTCGATCCCAGGACCCTGAGATCATGACCTGAGCCAAAGGCAGAGGCTTAACCCACTGAGCCATCCAGGCGCCCCACCATTAGTATTTTCTTAAACAATTATTTCTTTTTCTACGATTTATTTGTTTTTAGAAAGAGAGAGAGAGGGAGAGATCAAGTGTGTACGTGGGTGCAGGGCCAGAATGGAGGGAGGGGCAAAAGGAGAGAAACTTCAAGCAGACATCCTGCTGGGCATGGAATCTGGCACAGGGCTCAATTCCGCTACCCATAAGGGCACCACCTGAGCTGAAACCAAGTCAGACACTCAACCAGCTGAGCCACCCAAATACCTCAACAACTATTTCTTTTTTTATAAAATTTTTAAAAGATTTTATTTATTTACTTGACAGAGAGAGAGATCACAAAGAGGCAGAGAGGCAGGCAGAGAGAACGGGGGAAGCAGGCTCCCTGCTGAGCAGAGAGCCCAATTTGAGGCTCCATCCCAGGACCCTGAGATTATGACCTGAGCTGAAGGCAGAGGCTTAACCCACTAAGCAACCTAGGCTCCCCTCAACAACTATTTCTAATAAGTTACAAATGATTAAAAAAATTCTTTGTACTTACTCACCAAGTTACCATTCCAGGGACTTTACCTTCTTCATGGAGATGCAGATTTCCCTTTGGTAATATTTTCCATTCTTGCAGTGTGGGTCTGCTGGTGATGAATTCTTTCAGCTTTTCTATGTCTGAAAGTCTTCGTTTCACCTTTGTTTTTAAAAGGTATTTTTGCCAGGTGAAGAATTCTAGGTTATGACTTCACTATTTTGTTAAAGATGTTGCTCTGGTGTCTTTTAGCCTGTATTGTTTCCAAAGAAATCTGCTGTTCACATTCCCTTTGTTCCTCTCTTTCATAATGTGTCTTTTTCTTTTTAGAAGTATCTTTTCTTTTTTAGTTTTTAAGGCGCTTTTAAGATTTTCTTTTTTATTGTGGGTTTTAAGCAGTTGGACTGTAATATGCTTTAGTGTAATGTTTCTTGTGCTTGTTGAGGTTCTTGTATATAGAGGGGTCTATAGTTTTCAACAAACTTAGAAAATATTCAGCTACTATTTCCTGAAATATTTTTATTCCCATGCCCCAACTTTGGGAACTTCAATTAGGCATATATTAGGATACTTCAAGTTGTATCACAACTTATTAATGCTGTATTTCTATTTTTTCACTTTTTTCCCCCCTCTCTGTGTTTCTCGCTGGATATTTTCTATTGCTGCTTTCAAGTTCACTAACCTTTCCTGCAATGTCTAATCTGTTAGTTCCAACTTTTTAAAAAATCTCACACATTTTTCATCTCTAAAAGTTCAGTTTGTATCTTTCATGACTCTACTTAGCATGCTCAACTTCTCCTCTAGCTTTTTGAACATATGGAATAAAGTTATAATAAGTTTTTAAATAACATTTTACTAATTCTATCATCTGTGCCATTTCTGGGTTAGTTTTGATTGATTGATTTTTCTCATATTTTCCTGCTTTTTTATATATATGCCTTACAGTTTTTGCTTGGATGCCATTCATTGTGAATTTTAATTTACTGCACACACTTTTTATTCCTATAAATATTCTTGATCCTTGTTCTGTGGCATAGCTGAGTTTCTTAGAAACAGTTTGATTTGTTGGGGTCTTGCTTTTAGACTTCTTAGACTTTTGTCTTGGGTAAATTGTGACTGAGGCAAAAAGGTTCTGAGTACTGTCTCATGGGAAATACAGAATTTTTCACTCTGGCTGGTGCAAATAAGCACTATTACCAAATATTCTTTGTAATCATTTTGGGTAATTCTTTCCTGCATCTCTGGTTGTTTCCACACACATGAACTAATCAGAATTCTACTAAAAAAATCACAAGGGATCCTATGCAGAAATCCAAAGCTATCTGTCTATGTATCTCTCTCTTCTCTGGCACTTTCTCTCTTATAAAGTTTTGTTAGCCATCTTGGGTTCCCTGAACATCCCGCTCTATCTCCTTAAGTCAGGAAAACTGCCAGGCTCTACTTGGGCTCCCTCTTCTTGGGCTATGCCTAGAAACTTGCTCCAGATGGTACTGAGGCACTCATGGGGCACATACTAACCTTGTTTGTTTCCTACTTCTTAGGGACCTCTGTCTTCATTGCCTGACATAAAATGTCTTGGAAGTAATTGTTTTAAATATTAAACAATTTGGACTATTGGATAATTGGACTATTCTTTTAAAAAACTTGTTTCAGGGGTACCCGGATGGCTCAGTGGGTTAAGCCTCTGCCTTCAGCTCAGGTCATGATCTCAGGGTCCTGGGACAGAGCCCCTCATCAGGCTCTCTGCTCAGCAGGGAGCCTGCTTCCCATTCTCCCTCTGCCTGCCTCTCTGCCTACTTGTAATCTCTCCCTCTCTCTGTCAAATAAATAAATTAAAAATCTTAAAAAAATAAAAAAAATTTAAAAACACCTTGTTTCAGACAGGAGAGTAAATCTAGTCTAGTCTCTGGAGAGCAAGTCTCTTCCTTTCTTTATAATTTAATCTGCCTTTGGCTTAGGAAGCATTGGTTCGCACTCAGGTATTTTGCTGGCGCATTTTTATTATACTTGTGACAGAAGGCAAGAGGATGTTCAATTTTTTTATTAGGTAAAATATGAGAACTTGACACCACAAGTATAAAATAAAGTTGCTTAATTCTAATTATCATTTCAAAATATTTTTATAGATTTAAGTGAGACTTTAGCTGAAATAGCTTTGAACCTTAATTTTTAAGATTTTTAACATAATATTTTTCTTGTTCTCTTATTCGTCAATTAGTCACATCCTGTTACCTGTTCAGTATTTGTAATAATAATATAAAATGTTAGATTAAGCCTACTCTTATTTTTTTTAAATCTTGAATTCCCTGCAAAATTGGAATTGTATCAAATGTTCTTGTTAAATAGACAATATCCTTCCTTGTTGATGAGTTCGATCTGAGCTTTATTAGAAGGCAGGCATACCTTGTTTGATTGCACTTTATAGATAAGGTATTTTTCACAAATTGGTGATTTGTGGCAACTCTGTGTTGAGCACATTTATCTGTGCCATTTTTCCAAAAAGCATGTGCTCACTTCATGTCTCTGTGTCACATTTTGGTAATTCTCACAATGTTTCAAACCTTTCATTATCATTATGCTTGTTATGGTGGTCTGTAACAGTGATCATTCACGTTGCTATTATAATTGCTTTAGGACACCATGACTGTGCTCATATAAGATGGCAAAGTTAAATGATAAATGTTTGTGTGTGCTCTTACTGCTCTATCAACCAGCCATTCCTCCATCTCTCTCCCTCTCCTTGGGCCTCTCTATTCCTGAGATACAACAATATTGAAATTAGGCCAGTTAATAATGCTCCAATGGGGGAGCCTGGGTGTCCCAGTCCATTGAGCTTCCTACTGCTGATTTTGGCTCAGGTTACGATCTCAGGGTTCTGAGATCAAGTCTCACTTCAGGCTTTCCACTTGTCTTGGAATCTACTTGTCCCTTTCCCTCCTCCATGACCCCTCACCATACATGTACGCTCTATCAAATGTATAAAAAAACATTTTTTTTAAATGTCCCAATGATCTCTAATTGTTCAACTAAGGGTCACACATCTCATTTCAAACCAAAGCTAAAAAATGATTAAATTTAGTAAAGAAGGTATGCCAAAAGCTGAGAAAGCTGAAAGCTGGGTCTCTTTCACTAAGCAGCCAAATTATGAATGCAAACAAAAACTACTTGAAGAAAATCAAAGTTATCATTCCAGTGAATACACAAATGATAAGAAAGTGAAACAGCATTATTGCTGATATGGAAAACATTTTAGTGGTCTGGGTAGATCAAACCAGCCATAACTTTCCCTTAAGCTAAAGCCAATCCAGAGCAAGGCGCCTACTCTCTTCAACTCTATGAAGGCTAAGGGTGGTGAAGAAATGCAGAAGCAAAGTCTGAAGCTGCCGGTGGTTGGTTCATGAAGTTTAAGGAAAGAAGCCATCTCCATAACATAGAAGTACAAGGTGAGGCAGCAAATGCTAATGCAGAAGTTACAGTAAGTTTTCCAGAAAATCTAGCTAGGATAATGAATGAATGTGGCTAAACTAACAATGGATTTTAAATGTAAATGAAACAAGATGGGCTGATTCTCTTGTTAGGGGCTAACGTAGCCAGTAACTTTAGGTTGAAGCTAGTGTTCTGTTACCATTCTGAAAATCTTAGGGTCCTTAAAAATTATGCTAAATCCATTCTGCCTGTGCTCCATACAATAAAACCTGGATGACAATATATGGTTCACTAAATATTTTAAACCCACGGATGGGACATTCTGCCCAAAAATAAGATTCCTTTTAAAATATTACTTTTCATTGACAATTCACCTAGTCACCCAAGAGCTCTGATGGAAATTTACAATGGGATTAATGTTGCTTTCATGACCACTAACATAATGTCCATTCTGCAACCCATAGATCAAGGAGTCCTTTTGATTTTTAGTCTTGTTATTTAATAAATACATTTCATAAGCCTATAGCTGTCCTAGACAGTGATTTTTCTGAAGGATCTAGGCAAAGTAAATTGAAAACCTTCTGGAAAGGAGTTGCCATTTTAGATGCCTTAGAGGACGTCAAAATATCAACACGAACAAGAGTTTGGAAGATGTTGATTTTAACCCTCATGCATGACGTTGAGAAGATCAAGCCTTAAGTGGACGAAGTAACTGCAGATGTGCTGGAAATAGCCAAGAACTAGAATGGGAAGTAGAGCCTGAAGATGTAACTGAATTGCTACAATCTCATGATAAGACTTGAAGACATAAGGACTTCCTTCTCATGGATGAACAAAGAAAGTGGTTTCTTGAGATGAAATCTACTCCTGGTGTAGATGCTGTGAAAATTGTTGCAATGACAACAAAGGAATTAGAATCTTACATAAACTTAATTTATAACGCAGTGGCAGGGTTTGAAAGGAACGACTCCAATTTTGAAAGAAGTTGTACTATGGATCAAATGTTATCAAATAGCATCGGACATTACAGAGAAATTGCTTAGGAAAGGAGAAGTCACTCAATGTGGCAAACTTCAGTTTTGTCTTTATTGATTATTTTAAGAACTCTCACAACTACCGCAACATTCAGCAACCACCACTCTGATGAGGCAACAGCCATCAACACGGAGGGAGGACTCTCCACCAGCAAAAAGATTACAACTCACCGAAAACCTCAGAGGACAGGTAGCATTTATTAGCAATATGGATTTCTTTAAGGAATATACACAGGATTTTTTAGACATAATGCTATTGCACAATTAGTAGACTAGGATATAGCATAAATATAATTTTTATATGCACTGAGAAAACACAAATTTATTTGATTCACTTTATCGTGGCAGTCTGGAACCAAAATGCAGTTTCTCTAAGGTATCCCTATACTTAGGTCAATCTGAACCAGGGTAAATGAAGTGAGATATGAAACAACAAAGTTGGAGAGGGTACAGAGACAAGAGCAAAATAAATAACTGAAGTGTCAGGAAATGTGTCTGATGAGAAAAGGCCAAACAACTAAGTATACGCACCTAAGAAAATTGAAAGGAAACTTAATAGTACGTTTTATGTATATAAAGGAATATTTTATGGGTGGCAGTGAGCAGCTATTTTGTTTGTAAATTGAGGGCAGAACTTCAATAGTCTCCTAGATGATCGCCCTGTCACATGCCTCATTTTCTTCATGCTATGATCTATCTAACACAAGGCTGGAAACACAGTATTTTTTTTTAAGATTTTATTTATTTGACAGATAGAAATCACAAGTATGCAGAGGCAGGCACAGAGAGAAAGGGAGGCAGGCTCCCTGCCAAGCAGAGAGCCCGATGCGGGGCTCGATCCCAGGACCCTGGAATCATGACCTGAGCTGAAGGCAGAGGCTTTAACCCACTGAGCCACCCAGGTGCCCCTGGAAACACAGTATTACTCAAAGGCTATTTCCATTCATTTCTCCCCTATTCAGGAACTTATAAGGACTCCTTCTAACTCACTACATCAATCTAAACTTCTAAAAACTAGCATCCAAAGCCTTCCATCAAGTCATGCTATTCTTCTCTACCTCCTGCTTCAACACTTCCCACACCAGCCCTCCGTTTAAGCCAGACATTTCTATGGCCTTATTCTTGACCTCTCTTGTCTCAAGATTATTTCCCAATTTTTATCTGTCTATCTGCCCTTCCCAGTCCTTTCTGGGAATCATGCCTATAATTTCCAAATTAGGCACAATCTTCTTTTTTTTAAATATTTTTTCACATTAAATATCATTTAACCTAAAACTACTTTAATATCATTTCAGCTTGTGATTTCTTTAGTGTCTTCACACTTCACAGCTGTGAACAGATTTCTTCATTGCAACTGGTCATGGAGGTCACTGCCTTGTGTAAGTAACTCCAGGCGAGACTGTGTGCACTGTGACCTGGATGGATGCCCTCCCTAGACTTGGGCCCATGTACACTGCATACTGGAGCCATTGTACCGTTGTGTCTCCATCTTTCCTTTAACCCTTCATCACTGATGATACTCCTGCATTCATTTGCTCCTAAGGCTGGTATGCAGACCCGCTCCAGTGCTCTATAATGTGGACACTCTCTGCCCCCTCCCCTTTTATTTCTCCCTCTCTTATCACCTCGGGTTCCTGGCTTCAGCTGAGGCCTTCCCAAGCTTAGCATTACTGACATTTTGCATTTTGGTAATTCTTTGATGTGAGAGATGTTCTGCGTGGATTTTAGGATGCATAGTAGCATCCCTGACCTCTACCCCACAAGATGCTGTAGCACCCCATTTTCAGAGCCAAAATGTCTCCAGCCACTGCCAGTGGGGCAAAATCACTCCTGATTGCTAGCCATACCAAATGAGTAAGAATTCCCCCAACATTATACCCTGATTCACGTGTCTGCCCCTGTCCACATGAATCCATCTCCCTTTTACGTTCCTCCTAACCATGAAAACTCAGAACTTTATTCACACTTAGAAGATAAACCAACAATAAACGAAGCAATCAAGAGAAAAAAAATACACAACTGCCATAGTAACAACAATAGTTTGGGTGTCACCACCTTGAGGTTCCTAGGTAGAATTGATCTTTCTCTTCTCTTTGTTATTACATGTTTAGCGCACAAGCATTTTCCTACTGCTGCATTCATCACATTTCCTCATAATTTAATGAAAATCCATCTCACCTAATAGAATACAAGTCCTGTAAAATAACATGAGCCCAGACCATCTCTGTGGTCCCATGTCAAGCACATGTATAAGAATTATTGAAGAAAACACCTAATATTACCTTTTACACTGTTTATCCTAATCAAGCCAATATACACACATTATTCCAAGCCTATTAAACCCTCACTATTTATAATTTTAATTTAATTTAATAATTAAGCTTCAAAAATCAGTATCTATAAAAAGAGTACTGGTTTAATAACTAATTGTCAAATGTTAAATATGTTTTCTTAAAACCTTTATTGAAGGAAGGAATTTTGTTATTTCTTAACACAGAATTGTAAACCCAGTTTTGGTTCAAATAGTTTTTGGTTGGATACTGAAATAATTGAGAAAAAATATTATACTAACAATAATTAGATGGAATAATATTGAAGTGAATAAAATTTTGCTGAAGAGTTTTCTATGCTTTAATTTTTTACTTCACTAATGTATATCAATACCATTTTATTATATTTTCTAAAATATAGGTTAGACTAAAGACATCTTTAAGTATTCCAGATCCACTGTCAAACTGAAAATGTTACTTTTGTTACAAGCTTTGCCAAAAATCAAAGGATTGTTTTCAGTTTCTTTATTGTCATTTTCTATTTTCTTCTAAGTTTCTGGGGCAATATTTATTAGCTGTTGTCCTTATATAATTTTTTAAAATATTTATTTATTTACTTGAGAGAGAGAGAGCCTTCAGGAGCATCGAGAGGAGCAAAGGACTCCCCGCTGAGTATGGAGTCCCACTTGGGGCTTGATCTCAAAACCTTGAGATCACGACCTGAGCCAAAATCAAGAGTCAGACACTCAAATGACTGTGCCACTCAGGGGCCCCCTTACATAATGGTATGCGTGTGTGTGTGTGTGTGTGTGTGTGTGTGTGTAGTGGTAGTAGTTCCACATATAGACTACTGCTTATTCTTTGTCATCATCCCACTGAAAAGAAGTGAAGCCAAGGAAGAAATGATTTTCATCCTTCCTATCCCTCCTTATATTGGAATAGAAGTGTTGTGAGTAGCTGAGCTCCAACCCTGGTCATCTTGCCACGAGTTCATACCTGACAATGCCAAGTCCCAAGGCATCCCAAGTGAGAAATGCCTACTTACAGATTCTGACCAGCACATCCCTAAACACCCTGAGGGAATACCAGACATTTGTCTTTTGGAGCCTCGCATCCCCCACTCTTGGTCCCTCTTCTTCGTAGGAGCTCTGTAAATTTTCAGAAAGCTGGAGACTTTCTGGTCTCTCCTTGAAATCTTTCATAAATATGATTTTGGCAGACAGTTATTTCTGTTCAGCTCATTAAGCATATCCAGTACTTACTAGTGACTCTGGGAGGTTTTATGAATACAAAATACCTTAGACTCAGCTCCAGTATATCACACCCCAAAGGCTGCTTGTTTGAGAATTTAAAACAATTTAAGATTTTTTTTTTTAAAGATTTTATTTATTTATTTGTCAGATAGAGAGAGAGAGCAGGAGCGAGCACAGGCAGACAGAGTGGCAGGCAGAGGGAGAAGCAGGCTCACTGCTGAGCAAGGAGCCCGATGTGGGACTCGATCCCAGGACGCTGGGATCATGACCTGAGCCGAAGGCAGCCGCTTAACCAACTGAGCCACCCAGGTGTCCCAAAACAATAAGATATTTCTTAGACATCAAGAGTTATGGGCATTATGAAGTTCGTGTCATAAATTGTTAAATTAAGTTTTTCAACTTCATGGAAAATGTGATGCCAGGGTCAGTGGCGTTTTTTGACTACCAGGGCACTTAAACACTGGAAATCGGTGACATTCCAAATCCAGAGGCTTAAATCTGATCTCAGACCCCTATATCGATTATGCTTCTCCATTTTCCCTCTTTTCTCCTCCTCACCTCTTTTCCAATGTTGCAGAGACTTCCAACTTTTTTAAATTCATGCATGACACATACATTCATTGCTTACAGGATTCTAAGAACTGGCTAACATAAATGAAAAAAACATGATACCTGACTCTGAGGGCCTCTCAGTTTAGAGAGAAAACAGTTACACCCAAGGTCAACTGTGAACTGGTAAATTCTATAGTAAGAAGACAAAAGAAGGCTCAGGGAAGCCTTTCGAAATAAGATGACTTGCGTACTGCTTTTGAAGAACAATTAAGACATTTCCTGGCAGAAAAAGGAAGAGGAGTCCCAAGAGAGAAAAGCAAAAGCCTGAGCAAAAGCCAGGAAGCTGAAATCACCAGTCCATTTGAAAAAGTGATGAAAACATTTTGTGGACCAGGGCTGGAGCTTACACTAGTGAACTTCCCATGGCTGCATATCATTTTGCCCCTCATTTTGAGAGAGTTGCAGTGAGCAGGATTGCCAGCTTCCTCCTCCGGGGTGATGTCATCCAAGTAACTCCCTGGCTCCTACACCACGTACCAAATCCACACGGATAAAAGGTGGCACTTTTTCTGTGAGCACACATTGTTATTTGTGACTCATGAATCTGTGTGCGTTTATTCTGTCTCTATCATTCAATATTTTACATAAAATTCTACATAGAATTACGAGTTTGACATAAAATAGATCTGAGTCTAATACAACAGGAAAGAACCGCCTGCTAGATGCTTTTCCATGATCCACCACTTGCCTCATCAAAGCACTGACATCTCCCCTTGTAAGTTTTCCAGAAGCAAACCCAGTTCTGCCTGCTCTCTGGAATTAGAAAAAAAGGGGAAAACTAAGTTCTTTCAAAAATAAACCTACAGAAAAGGATTTCCATGATGCTTGTACTTTACTGAGGGAACTTGCAGCTTGCAAGCCATAAACATTATGAGCAGTTTTGTAATTTTTAGAAGTCTAAATTAGAATATGGCCAAAAACAATCGAGGATTGACTCTCATGTCTCCTTATAAATCTCAGAATTATGCATCGTCAAGCTAGGGAAAATATACATAGAATGAATACAGTGTGACCGGCAGAGATTAGCCTGAAACTCAAAGTTAAAAATGTATAGCCTTTAGTTGCATTTTCCACAGCAAGATCCAGATAGGAAATGGAAAACACACTCTACCTCAGAGAATCCAAGCTTGTCACCACCCGAATCCACAGATCGCTCAGCAAAAGGAATAAGGGAATGATTAGATTTTGTGTATATCCAGATGGCATTACTTATAAGGGACTCTTCCCAAGATCCTTTAACCTGATTTAAACCAAGCTGCTAAATCTAACTTCGCATTTCTCGGTAAGTAATAAAGGGAGTAGAGTCACATGATACTATGAGGCAAAGGAAGCCATTAAAATTGCAGTTACTAGGACCAGCTTTCAACAAGTCAATGTTAACATAAATAAATAAATAAATAAATAAAGATGAGTCGGAGTAAGAAAGAGGGGTATGGGAACTAAAGAGATCAAAGAAACATACGAACTGAAAAGAGTCGCTTACCTTAATTGGATCTTTGGTTTAAACAAATGAACTTTAAAACATATTTTTTGTTTAATTGGCAAAATTTTAAAATACAATTGATATTAAGGAACTTTGGTTAATTTGTTGGCTACAATAATGATACCACCCAGTACTATCATGCAAGAAAAGAAATCTCATTTTGGAGTTAGTATAAAAATACTTAGGTTTGAGATGTCATATCTGCAATTTACTTGAAAATTATCTGGCAGAAAAAAAATGAAGAAAATCCATGTGGCAAAACATCAGCATTTGTTGAATCTGGGTAGTGAATGTATAAGAGGCATTTTACAAACTGTATTTTCCCACGTATTTGAAGGCTTTCATAAAAACGAAGTTTTTTAGTTGATGCAATAATATATGTGATATTAACTTCCGATGTTAACTTTTTTTTTATTATTTTTTTTAAAGATTTTATTTATTTATTTGACAGACAGAGATCACAAGTAGGCAGAGAGAGGGAAGCAGGCTCCCCGCCGAGCAGAGAGCCTGATGGGGGTTCGATCCCAGGACCCTGGGATCATGACCTGAGCCGAGGCAAAGGCTTTAACCCACTGAGCCACCCAGGCACTGCCCGATGTTAACTTTTATTGTTAGACAGTTTCTTTGCTTTTTTTTAACCTAAATGAACAGATAGCATCAGTAGAATGCTTCTCATATAAAAGTGTTTCTAAAATAGATAAAACAGAATTTTATCATTGCTTATTGTGATTCAGATAAATGACGTGATAATGAGTTTGACATTGACCTCATTTGTTCATTCATTTTCTCATTTATCCTCCTTACTTAAACGAGTTATAGTGGTAACCCAGAAAAAGCATTCTCCAGCACTCACTGGATTTTTCATTTTGATGCCCCATAGACCTACTGGGTTATATTATCAAAATCATCTGAGGTTCAATTTTGTCATCTGTAAAATAAGAACACTAATGAACTTCTCATAATTATGGGAGGGATAAATAAGATAATAAGGATTAGGTGCTAGAATTCAATGTCAACTAAGGGGTTGGTGGAATCATAGACTGTCACTAACACCGGTGATATGAAGGGTTTCTTACTACTTTCCAAAAGATTCTTTCTGCTTCAGAGCCTTCTCTAAGGACTGTTCAAACAGCCTCCCATTGAAAAATCACAGCAAACTTTACAGCATATGCTAGATTACTTATTTCATAGAAAACAGACTCAAAACCCTAATTTCTTCTTATAATTTAAGTTTATAGAATTTAGGAGTATGGGCACATTTGAATAAAAGGTCTTTTTTCTATATTATAGAAGCCTTAAGATTATTTATGTTACTGAGCATGTATAATAAAAATTATAAAGTGCTCAGGAGTTTGTAGAAGTAATTTGCAAAAATTTTATTACATTTTAAAAGCGTACCTGATGAGTTCCCACAACAAACTTGGGTTAGAGATTAGATAATCAGTACAAGGCAGTGCAATTATTTCTTACGTATAGTCTTTTAAATAGTGGGGCCCAAGAAATCTCTATACTTTCTAAGTGAAATGCCATGCTGTTTTTAGAAAGTCTCAGTTTCTAGAAACATTTGATTTCAGAAACAGATTACCTAATTAAACAGATTATGTGCAGGGAGATCAGGCGGCAACCTTTCTCAATTGATTTTTAACAATTCTGTGACTCTATCCCTGCCATTTGTGCAGCTGTAATTAAAGGCCTAGTATTTCAATTTCTACTCTTCATTTCCTGACCTTTTCATAAATATCTGCTGTAGGCTGAGGCCCACAGCACAAGGTTTTATTAATAATGGATTTGAGATATAACTGTCATAGAATTTATGTTCCCCCAACAGAGTTGGCAGTGTTCCACTTCACAGGAGAACTAGTTTCTGTAAGCTCCCTTCCCCATGAACGACAACAGCTGCAGTGGAATGAGTGGGAGCTAATCAGATGGAACCCACTTACTTGGCTGGTTCAATTCATTTGTACAATTGAGGAGGACACAACAAAATAATTAGTCTTGCTATTCTCAGGTCATTAAGACAACCTTAGAAATTCAGACAGAGCAAAATTTCCAAAAATCATAAAAATTTTTAAAAATTGAGATGGATTTGGAATAGAATATGACTACTCTTCCAAAATATTTATATTTTGTCACTTTCTGAAAAAGTGAGTTATTGCTATTGTATGGTCTAATTGGAATGCAGAGCATACTAAAACTATGAAATATTCCTATCAATGAAATATCTGGAGTGATAAAATAATATTTCAGCTAGACATGTATCATAGGTAATCAATAAATAAATTTTACTTGAGTCTTTGATTATCTTTTCCTGAGAAATTGGAGATACCCCAAACTCTTACTAACTATAATTTAGGCTGAGAAAATTCAGAAGGCAATTCAGGATTTTAAAATGCTTATAATATTTATACTAAAAGTACCCAGAGTTAGTCAAACTTTGACATTGGAGGAAATAGTCCCCAGTGTCACCCTAACTTCTAACACCAACTGCAAAATCAAGGGCGTTCCTAAAACCACACTCCGTTTCTAGAAGGACTCGCAAAACTTCCTGAAAATTGTTATATTTGTAGTTACCGTTTATTATAGGGAAAGAATACAAAGTAAAATAAGCCCAAACAAAAGCTGCATGGGGCAGAGTCTAGGATTCCAAACATGAAGTTTCCATAGTCCACTCCTGGCACTGATGGGTAAAATTTGCACAGAGTACTGCCAAAACAGAAAACTCAGCCAAGTTTCTGCATCCAGAGTTTCTCTTGAGGCTTCATTATGTAGGCATGATTGATGGATTGATTGATTACTGACATGGTTGATCTCTGTTTTTTGGTCAACTTACATCACTTGATTCAAACCCCCGTGCCACATTACACTGTTGGTCTTCCTGGTGGGATCAGCCCCGACCCTAAACTACTGAGTGTGGTTGACCTCATCCTAAGATCAGTGTATTCACCTCTATACCCTAAACAAAGACACTCTTCAAGTACGAAATAGATTACCTTCCAGAAGACTATGGTAAAGATCAGATCTTTCTTTGGGCAAGGCCAAATGCTTTATCACACAGTGAATATTAATGATCATCTTACATCTAAGTGTGCACTGGGTGGCTCAGTTGGTTAAGCGGCTGCCTTCGGCTCAGGTCATGATCCCAGCGTCCTTGGATCGAGTCCCACATCGGGCTCCTTGCTCAGCAGGGAGCCTGCTCCTCCCTCTGCCTCTGCCTGCTTCTCTGTCTGCCTGTGCTCGCTCTCTCTCTCTCTAAGTAATAAATAAATAAAATCTTAAAAAAAAAAAAGAAAGTATGTAATAGGCAAGTGTATTGTGATAGCTCCAGTTTTATCCTCTGTGATTTTTTTTAACTACGATGGCATAATCTTTCACTATTAAATATTCTATTCCCTAGCTGTCAGTGACTATTTTGTTTATGTAGTCTGATGCATAATCCTTCCATATTTGGGGATCATGAATCTTAATCTCAAGGCATTTTATCTCAGTCAATAAATTTTGTTTATACATCCATGTCTTTTCTTTTCTTTTTTTTTTTTTAAGATTTTATTTATTTATTTGTCAGAGAGAGAGTGGGAGCGAGCACAGGCAGACAGAGTGGCAGGCAGAGGCAGAGGGAGAAGCAGGATCCCCGCTGAGCAAGGAGCCGGATGCGGGACTCCATCCCAGGACGCTGGGATCATGACCCGAGCCGAAGGCAGCTGCTTAACCAACTGAGCCACCCAGGCGTCCCCATCCATGTCTTTTCTGAGCTGTTTTTTAATTCATTAAGAAAGCTTTTCATCATTCCACAATCCATTCCCTTCCACTTCCCCAAACACAAATTGTAACAATTGAAACTCTTGGTTCTCACTCTGTCCAATCAAGTGCCTTCTCAGTTAATTTATTTGGTTCAGTCTCATTTCAATTTAAAACTATCCCTAGGAAGATAATTTAATCTGATGGAAAATAAGTTAATGTCCATCAAATATAAATGAATTAAGTATTTTAGTAATCCTGGTTACTGAATCTGATCAGTTTTAACACATGATTACTAACTCTCCCCTTTTTAAGAAGCATGTCTATAAAGGATTAACATTTTCAAAACTAATAAGATTATCTGGAGCCACTCTGAAAAGCAATACAATACAAAGCATTATGATTTTATAAGTGTTGCATAAATAAACCTGCATATTATTACTCTCCCATGGAAAGTTCCACTTAGAATATATTTACCCAGAGGCAGAAT
>ML108183.1:0-47890 GCA_003697995.1 Taxidea taxus jeffersonii | reverse complement strand
AGAGAGAGAGAGAGAGAGAGCACAGGCAGACAGAGTGGCAGGCAGAGGCAGAGGGAGAAGCAGGCTCCCTGCCGAGCAAGGAGCCCGATGTGGGACTCGATCTCAGGACGCTGGGATCATGACCTGAGCCGAAGGCAGCTGCTCAACCAACTGAGCCACCCAGGCATCCCAGGGGAGGTTTTTGATCACCGCTTCAATCTCATTACTAGATATTGGTTTATTCAGATTGTCAATTTCTTCCTATTTCAGTCTTGGAAGTTTATAGGTTTCCAGGAATGCATCCATTTTTTCTAGGTTGCTTAATTTATTGGCATGTAACTGTTGATAATAATTTCTGATGATTGTTTCTATTTCCTTGGTGTTAGTTGTGATCTCTTCCCTTTCATTTATAATTTTATTAATTTGGGTCCTCTCTTTTTTCTTTTGGATTAGTTTGGCCAGTGGTTTATCAAACTTATTGATTTTTTTCTTGTCATTTGGAAGGAACACAAACACTTGGAAGCTAAAGACCATCCTGCTCAAGAATGTTTGGATCAACCAGGAAATCAAAGAAGAACGTAAACTATTAGAACTCATACAGCAATTCAGTAATGTGGCAGGATACAAAATCAGTGCACAGAAATCAGTTGCTTTCTTATACACTAACAATGAAAATATAGAAAGGGAAATGAGAGAATCTATTCCATTTACTATAGCACCAAGAACCATAAGATACCTGGCAATAAACCTAACCAAAGAGGTAAAGACTCTGTACACAAGGAACAACAGAACACTCATGAAAGAAATTAAAGAAGACACAAAAAGATGGAAAAGCATTCCATGCTCATGGATCAGAAGAATAAACATTGTTAAAATG
The DNA here is from genome assembly GCA_003697995.1 of Taxidea taxus jeffersonii. Taxonomy (NCBI): domain Eukaryota; kingdom Metazoa; phylum Chordata; class Mammalia; order Carnivora; family Mustelidae; genus Taxidea; species Taxidea taxus. Next base: position 47,034 of record ML108183.1, on the reverse strand, counting down.
TCATACTGCCCAGAGAAATCTATACTTTCAATGCCATCCCAATCAAAATTCCACCAGCATTTTTCAAAGTGCTGAAACAAATAATCCTAAAATTTGTATGGAACCAGAAAAGACCCCAAATTGCTAAGGAAATGTTGAAAAACAAAACTGGGGGCAACATGTTGCTTGATTTCAAGCTTTACTACAAGGCTCTGATCACCAAGACAGCATGGTACTGGCACAAAAACAGACACATAGACCAGTGGAACAGAGTAGAGAGTCCAGATATGGACCTGCAACTCTATGGTAAAATAATCTTCAACAAAGCAGGAAAAATATCCAGTGGAAAAAAGACAGTCTCCTCAATAAATGGTGCTGGGAAAATTGGGCAGCTATGTATAGAAGAATGAAACTTGACCATTTTCTTACACCATACACAAAGATAAACTCAAAATGGATAAAAGACCTCAACGTGAGGCAGGAATCATTCAAAATCCTAGAGAAGAATATAGGCAGTAATCTCTTTGACATCAGCCACAGCAACTTCTTTCAAGACATGTCCCCAAAGGCAAAGAAACAAAAGCGAAAATGAGCTTTTGGGACATCATCAAGATCAAAAGCTTCTGCACAGCAAAGGAAGCAGTCAACAAAACCAAGAGGCAACCCATGGAATAGGAGAAGATATTCTCAAATTACACTGCAGACAAAGGGCTGATATCTAAGATCTATAAAGAACTCCTCAAATTCAACACTCAAAAAACAAATAATCATGTCAAAAAATGGACAGAAGACATGAACAGACACTTCTCCAAAGAAGACATACAAATGGCTAACAGACATGAAAAAAATGTTCATCATCATTAGCCATCAGGGAGATTCAAACAAAACTACATTGAGATACCACCTTATACCAGTTAGAATGTCCAGAATTAATAGGACAGGAAACAACAAGTGTTGGAGAGGATGTGGAGAAAGGGGAACCCTCTTATACTGTTGGTGGTAATGCAAGTTGGTGCAGCCATTTTGGAAAACAGCGTGGAGATTCCTTAAGAAATTAAAAATAAATCTACCCCATGACCCTGCAATTGCACTACTGGGTATTTACCCCAAAGATACAGATGTAGTGAAAAGAAGGGCTATCTGGGGGCGCCTGGGTGGCTCAGCAGGTTAAAGCCGCTGCCTTCGGCTCGGGTCATGATCCCAGGGTAGTGGGATCGAGCCCTGCATTGGGCTCTCTGCTCTGCGGACAGCCTGCTTCCTCCTCTCCCTCTCTGCCTACTTGTGATCTCTGTCTATCAAATAAATAAATAAAATCTTTAAAAAAAAAAGTTAAAAAAAAAGAAGGGCCATCTGTACCCCAAAGTTCATAGCAGCAATGGCCACAATAGCCAAACTGTGGGAAGAGCCAAGATGCCCTTCAATAGGCAAATGGATAAAGAAGATATGGTCCATATATACAATGGAGTATTATGCCTCCATCAGAAAGGATGAATATGCAACTTTTGTATCAATATGGAAGAGACTGGAGGAGATTATGCTGAGTGAAATAAGTCAAGCAGTGTCAATTATCATATGGTTCCACTTACTTGTAGAGGAAGGAATAACATGGAGGACATCAGGAGAAGGAAAGGAAAAGTGAATTGGGGGAAATCAGATGGAGAGATAAACCATGAGAGACTGTGGACTCTGAGAAACAAACTGAGGATTTTGGAGGGGAGGGGTGTGGGGGGTTGGGTGAGCCTGGTGGTGGGTATTATGGAGGGTACATACTGCATGTAGCACTGGGTGTGGTACATAAACAATGAATTTTGGAATACTGAAAAAAATAAAATATTAAAAAAGGAATCAAAGAGTTATGGCGGTATAAACTGGGTGTGTGGTCACCCTAAAAGAGGTAGAGATTGCATCCAGATGAAGTTATTTAGCTGGCGATTTTGGACCAGAAAGGTTAAGACCATCCTGTTTCCACCTGAGAAGCTTGCTCTTCCTCCCTAGTCACTAGTTTGGGACCTAATCAGACACCTGTGGAATAGGGTCCCAGACAGAGTTGTCCTCAGAATTATCACCTTAATTTGCCTTGCGCACTAAAACTTCCACACGTTCCAAAACACTGCTCTGCATTTATATAGTGCCTTGTCCCGTCAAAGCCCCATCACACATTCCCTCCCATCCTCATGATAGCTCTCTGACACAGGCCAGGAAGATGCAGCCCTGACCCACCCATTTTGGCCAAGAGGAAGCTAGATGCAAAAGAGTCCAGTGGTTTCCCCAAGGTCGCAGAACCGCTTAACCAGAAACCCAAACCACCCCGACCTGGTCCCAGTCCAGGCCTCTTCTTCCCACACTGCCAAACTCAGAGTGGTTGTCAGTCACCATCCCACATTCATAATCGTGTTAGTCAGAAGCCTGAGAGTACCAACTAGCTTGCCAGCACCTTCTCAAGGGTCCACTTGAGACTTTTACCTGATGTTTGGAGGAAAATGGTACAAATCCTGTCCTCTCCAGTTTGATTTCCAAACAGGCTAAAGGACCATGTAAAGCATGGGTTCTTTGCCCTCCAACCGTTCTAGGCACAGTGTTCCCAATGCCACTCTCTACCCAGTGGCTGCAGCAGCTTCTTTGAGTAAGGACAATGAGACACTGTTGATATAGAAAATGTAACCTTTCTTTAACAGACTCTCTTCCAGAGAGCGAATCTCCTTGCTCAGGCAAATGGGAAAGTTTCACCTGTCTGCCAGTGGGTTAGATAAACCTACACTGCATCATCCACCAGGAGGGGTGGCTATAAAGTAATACAAGATTAGTAGCACATTATAAATAAAGCCAACAGTTTTTCATCATACGGGTTAAAAATTGGGAGAGAAAGCAGAGGAAGAATTTTTATTCTTCCCCAAAGCAATCAAATATCAGTCTTAAAAACTGGGAGCTTTTCCCTTCAAATAGTCCATTCTTTCTGAAAAAGCAGCCAAGAGGGGCAGGGACGAACAGATTTCAGAATCAATAACTGAATTTTCAAGGGTTGTTTTACTGCAGTCTAGAGTTCACATTGGGAGGAAGGGCAGGTGGGAGTAAAGGTGATGGTGTGGGTCAATAAGAAAGTAAAATCAGACCAAATTTTGCAGTATCTGTTCACTGTCAATGTTCTCATCCATTCATCTAAGATATAATCCTTATGTGCCCACTGTGTTCCAGGTACCATTGTTATGTCCTGGGCAAAAAAATAGACAAGATATCTGGAGTTTTGGAAATAAGAGGAGTTCTGAAAAGTTATCCAGTTGTGCAAAACACAGCTTAATTCAAAATAAGAGAGTAAAACCAACAACAATAAAAAAAATTGTAGATTCTGAGCTATTTGAAAAGGACTTTCACTGGAGAGAATTTGCCTATGAGAGATGTTAGGAGAAGAATGGCCAGAGCTCTATGTTCAAGGCCATCTCAGTCAAGTTCTTCAGGGCCTTTTCTATAAAGGAGAATCTCTTCTCACAATCTCTACAGGATACTCAAGCTGGCATTTGAAGATCATGGGTAGTGCTGCTTTCTATTCATGTGTTAGGGGAAATGTTAACTTATGTGATATGGGTGAAGAGAGGCTTTACTTAAAGACTCCAAGTAAAGTGATAAGTTTGCTGACTAAAATGTGTGAGTATTAACATGTTTAGATGTATTTAAGGCTGAACAGTGCTGGTAGAACTATTATCTTCAGCTGATTCAAACTCAGTTCCAGGCCTAAGTATACACATAGCTCCCCTTCTTTTTTTTTTTTTTTTTAAGACTTTGAGAGAGAACATGTGCACATGCATACAAGGAGGGTGGGAGGGCACAGGGAGAGGAGAAGCAGACTCCCACCTGAGCAGGGAGCCCAGCACGGGGGGGTTCTATCCCAGTACTCCAGCCAAAGGTCAATGCTTAACCGACTGAGCCACCCAGGCGCCCCTCCTCCTCTTTAAATGCCCCAGTTGAAATGCTGCATGGCAAGCTTGTATCGATGCACCACCACCCCCACCCCCCCATCTCGCCACTGCCTCTGGTTTGGCCCCTGTTCCTCCACAACAGAGAATGCTCGTGCAGAGAATGCACCTTTGAGCTCCGGTCCTGTGTACCATCCCATTTCTGGTATACCCTACTTTCCAGCTGGATCCTAGATGCATTGCTTCTGCTTTCACTTGGGACACATCTCCTGTCACTTCCTTCCTGTCAGAGCCCTTCCTGAGCCCCATCATTCTTCAAGTCCTTCCTATCCCTCCACACCAGAACAAATCCCTTTACCGTGTGCTCCTTCCCTTCTCTGTGACACTCTTCAGTTGTTTCACTTAGCTTTCCGTCCAATTTCCCACTAGACTAGAAGTTCTGTGAGGGTCAGTGGCTCCAACAAGTTCAGAGCCTAGTCTATACCAGCTACACAAATATTTGTGGAATGGATTTGAACTTGTGATAGGTAAACTTCCTTTGTATCTCAGGAAACCCTATACTTAGCCCTATTGTGCATATGCACCCTCGATTAAATAGTTGGTCTCTTTGACTTCTCCATGAGGGGCAGGAGTACTTTCACCATTGTATCCCCATTACCTGCCCCAGTGGCCAACAGAGTAGATTCTGAGAACAAAATTACTTCATAAAAACCATAATTCATTCTGTGCCTATCATAAGCACTATCAGCTTAACTATCAAGTTTTCTGTCAGATGAAGCTGGTCAAACATAAACACCTCTACATTTTACCCTTAACATTCCAAAAGTTGGCACCATTTTTCTTCATAGCAAAGGACTCAAAGTGTCGTTAACAGTACCCTAATGATAAGAAATGATGGGATTCCAGTCATGTCACATTTATTATGGTGACTGGGAAGCCTGCCACAGCCACTGTGTTTGATTCTTTACTCATCCAAGACTCTCATGAAAAGTGCATAAACAACAAGAAGGACTTATTGGACATCTACTCTGTGCCCCACATCATCTATACCCAGAAGAATAAACAGACGGCCTCCCCAAGACAAGTTTTAAGTTTGGAGGACAGGGCTAACCCACAGGGACTCTCTGAAACACAAGTCTTGGGTATAAGGAAACAACCATCCTTCAAGTCATTAGTGTGTCACTGCAGTGCCTCTGAGGGGACAAGAAACCACCTTCCCTCTACCACCAGGCAGATTTTTACAGAGGTTTTAAGCCTGGGAACTCCAGTTAATGCTGCCAATAGCTTAGGTCCAGAGAACCAGACACAAAGTATTTTCCTCTTGGCTCTGACTTCCACAGAATGAATTTTTTTGACCTTTCCAACATAAATAATATTTGGTTTTTAAAGTTAGCTTTCTGAAGAGGCTGTGATTCACCTGCTTTTAAGAAATAAAAACATTTTTTAAAATTAACATATAATGTATTATTTTTTTTCAGAGGTACAGGTCTGTGATTCATCAGTCTTACACTATTCACAGCGCTCACCATAGCACATACCCTTCCCAATGTCCACCACTCAGCCACCCCATCCCTCCCACCCCCTTCCACTCCAGCAACCCTTAGTTTGTTTCCTGAGATTAAGAGTCTCTTATGGTTTGTCTCCCTCTCTGGTTTTATATTATTTCATTTTTCCCCTCCCTTCCCCTATGATCCTCTGTCTTGTTTCTCAAATTCCTCATATCAGTGAGATCCTATGATAATTGTCTTTCTCTGGTTGACTTATTTCACTTAGCATAATACCCTCTAGTTCCATCCACGTCATTGTAAATGGCAAGATTTTGAAAAACATACATTTTTAAAACACAGTGATTTTGATAATATCAAATGTTAACAAGGATATAGAGCAACTGGAATTCATATACATTGCATTCATATACATTGCAGGCAGGAATGCAAAATGGTATAACAATTTAGGAAAACATATAAAGTTAAACATAACATATAAAGTTAAACATAAATGACCAACAGACCCACTTCTCAACATTTAACTAAGAGAAGAGAAAACAAGGACTTGTACATGAATGTTCATGCCAGCTTTATTCATAAAAGCTAAACTAAAAATAACCCAAATGTTCATTGACAGGTGAATTGATATGTAAATTGTGGTACATACAGCTCTACAATGGAGTATTACTCAGCAGCAAAAAGGGACAAACCACTCAAATGTGCAACAAGATGGATGAATTTTGAAAATATGATGAGTGACTCAGACACAATTTAGTACCAATTATATGATTCTAGTTATAGAAAATTCTGGAAAAGGAAAATTAATCTGTAATGACAAAAAGCAAATCAGTGATTGCCTGGGGCCAGGGCGGGGTGTTGCTGGGGAAGTAGACAATGGAAATGTTTCATCTTAATTATAGTGGTGGTTACACCATTGTACACATTTGCAAAAACTCATTTAAGCTGGGTGCATTTTATTGTATGTCCATTATGCCTCAATAATGTTTTTTTATTTCAAAGAGTGGTTTTAGGTATATTATTAAAAGGACTTCTAGTTTTCAATTCAGCTTGAATCCTGAAACAGTTGGTTTAACTGAAAAAATAAAGGCTGAGAACTCTCATTTATTACAGAAATTTGTCTTGTGTTCTTAATGATTCATTTCCCACTCATCAGCTTCAAAACAAAGCTTCTTTGGCAATGTAAAGTTGAATAATTATCATGAATATGACCCTAATGTTTCATAAAGACTTCTCTAAAGGGTAGTTGGAAAGGGAGGCTTCCATTTTATAGGAATATGAGTGAAGTAGGGTAATAATTAATGCAGTGTTATTGTATTCAGCATAACTGACAAGTGTATCCATCTACATGAGTGATTCCATTCAGGAATCCATTTCTCTGGGAAATCGCTACCAAGAAGTCAATAAACTGTCTCATCGATATTTAATCAGGGTGGATTCCTTAGTTACTTGATCAAGTTCACTTTAGGGAGACTCTATCTTTAAATCATAATACACACATTCCCAGACCAGAGGACGAAATGCTGCATGATAGGGGTTGTTGAGAAAGGCAGTATGTAGAAGTTAAGAGCACAGTCCCAGAAACTCTGATTTTCTTATTTTTTTAATCAGTTCATTCTGGTCTAGGTTCATTTTTAAAATTTTTTATCAGTTTTTTTTTTTTTATCAGTTCATTCTGATCTAGGTTCATTCAGATCTAGGCTTCTCTTCTTACTAATGATACAACTATAAGCTCTTCGTGCAAACTCTCTAAGCCTCAGTTTCCCAACTGTGTAAAATGGACATATTAGTACATTTCAGCCTTACATAATTATTGGATAGTCTCGGCATTTACAGTGCTGGGCACATGGCACGTCCTCAGTAAAGGTTAGCTGCAATTCCCAAGGGGCTGAGAGTACTTCATAGCCCACTGAAGCCATGGCAAAAAGAACAGGTGGCATTATGGCTACTTAGCTACAAAAGAAAATGGAGAGACAAAACAGTACGTGACTCATTATGAATCATATTAATAAATGGACTAGATCTTAAAACTCTGCACTCTTCCTTTAAAGTTCTGTCATTCAAAAATTCCAATTCCTGTTTTTAAAAATCTTTTAGAAATGACTATTAAATTGGCTTCAGGCCTGCACACACAACTTGAATGAAAAACAAATGCTGGTGTAATACCTAAATTTTAGACCATGAAATTAACTGTTAGTGAACTCCTCCTTGGCACCAATTTCCCCTTCTGAAACACTCTGTCCTCTTCCTAATAGAAAATGGCCCTTACACGTTACATGGAAATGTAGCCATTTCTGATCAAGAATATTATATCAACTTAGAAATCTAAGTGATTAACAACAAAGAATCCTCTGAAATGTTAACGGAAGTTGTGTTTTGACCCTCATCTAAATGGGAATGTGCTGACAACCATCTTCCTCCCTGACATACTTAAGAGCCAAGGGGTAGTGAAATTGTCTCCTGAGGGCTCAGTTCATTTGTGTCTGTTACCCACCGGGACCCCAGTCTTTAGAACCATGCCAAAGCAGGTGAGGGGAGAGAAAGGATTGGATGTGTAAGATGGAGGTAAAGGAAAGTGAAACAACCCTGTTTGGCTCAAGGATTTCCCTAGAGAAAATGTTTGCCTGATCATTTAAGGAGGAAAAAAATACCATTTTGCTACTTTTAAGCAAATAATGAAGAAAGCATAAAAATATCCTCTTTGGCTTCTTATAATTTTTGTCTCTGGTTTTAGAATCCCTTTAATATCAAAGTTAATTCTCTTAGCATGCTTACTAAAGGTTGATAATTACATAATCTCAATAACAAAAGAACTTTCCAGCTCTGACACAAGGTTCACATCAGAGAAAATCTGATCGGGGGCAATAAGCAGTAAGTAAATAGGTTTCTTTTCTGAGAACTAGTTTTAATACTAGTTTGGTATTAAAATACTGTTTGGTTAAGCAGTCCCCATTATCACAGGGATTTAGTAAATTATCCTACATGGAAGTTTCACAATTTAGTTCACTCGAGGAAACTAAATTCTAGAAACTGCAAAATGCCAAATGCTTCTTCTTCCATCCTCTCTACATTCCAGCTCCCAGCAAAATGAAGTCCTTTCCAGCTGTCAGAGCGACACGTTAGCTGGGCCATTTCCTCCGGTCCCCGAGCCTGGAACCTTCTTCTGCCTCTCTTCATCTGGCTAATTCATATTCTCCCAGGAAGCCTTTCCTACACACCTTGGCCTCTCGTTTATGAGAGAGCCTCCTTTCTGGGGTTTCCCAAAGCACCCTGTTTCTCCCCAACCAAAAATCTACCCCCATCTTGGGTTAGACTGTAATCTCTCCAGAGGCTGAAGTCTGCACCCACCATGTTCACTACTGTTTTCCTGTCACTTGGACAGTTTTCAACAAACAGTTGATTAATTAATTAATGTCTCTCCCATGAACTTGCAATGTAATGGTCCTTTTGCCAGAGCCTTTCAGCTCTGATCTAAACACTGCCCATGGACTGTGGCTTCCACACATACCCACCACCTTACCCGCTATAGTTTCATCAGCTCCTTCAATCAGTTTACACGGATGGTTGAAATCCCTGTACTTCTGTGACCCGCTGTTCTCCCTTCCACTTCCAGCCCCACTTAATATTAAACCTGTGAATTGGTTTATCTCCCAGATGCTCCTGTTCATGGCTCTTTCTGAAGAGAGGTATAAAGAATTAAGACCAGATTTTGTAGCTGGGAGTGAACTAAGAAATTAATTCATTGATTCATTCCTTGAGTTCCAGCCAACTAATTTATTTAATCAGTTCATCCAAATGACTGGCTTCTAAAGACCCCTGGCATTTGGGAGCTTGGGGATAGAGTAGAAGGAGTGATGGCTTCTCCCAGAGCCTTGAATAGGAAACCATTGGCCCTCATCCCTGGGTTTCTCTTCTAGTCACATGTATAGGAGCCCCTGTCCCACCATGTGTTTAAAACATTAACTCTATGAGAAAATATCCCAATTTTAAACAATTAACCTTAAGATTTACTTCTGGAATACAACCTGCTCATTTAGGCTGCTTATATAGAAGTAGAAGAGAAGGGTATAAGATGGAATGGAGGGGGACAGGACAGGAGAGCACAGGACAGGGCAGCATAGGAAGTAACTTCCATCTGTACATCAGCGGTGACCTATGCAAGGTTCATCAAAGAGCATCAGTACAGGAAGTACACTTACAGTGAGTGTTTTTAGAGAGAGCTAATATTTAAAGCACATTGCTAAAATCTCAGTGTCTGAAACACATTTTCCTTAATGAAAAGTTCTTGATTCACAAAAGATGAATAGGCACTGTAAAAATCAGTTCAATGTCTCTTGGGTCAAGGAGTAATTCCTATCTGCAATCCCTTCACCTGAGAGCACTGTGGAGTAAAAGAGGAAAGAAGGGATTTCCAAGTAAACAGAGCAAGTTTTAAAGAAAGGAGACCCAGAAGTGTCCCGTCTAGAAGGGTCTCTTGAATGTTGGTCCACCTAGGTCTCTGCCATCACCTCCTCCCTTCTCCTTTAGACCCTCTCTGTTGTTTTCTCCAGGTACCTGGCCTCCTCTGTACAATCCAGAGCTTTCTTACGGCCCTCCATCCTGCTCCCACGTTTATATTCCCAGGCGCCAGCAGGACCTCTCCACTTGACTATCTTATAACACTCCATTTTCCATCCCCATTCCCCAGACCCCCTCTCAAAAAGAAGAACTCCAGGGCTCAGTGGGTTAGAGCCTCTGCCTTCAGCTCAGGTCATGGTCCCAGGGTCCTGGGATCCAGCCCCGAATCGGACTCTCTGCTCGGCGGGGAGCCTGCTTCCTCCTCTCTCTCGCCTGCCTCTCTGCCTACTTGTGATCTGTCCGTCAAATAAATAAATAAAATCTTTAAAAAAAGAAGAACTCCTCTCACCTCCTCCTGAATTTCTGAGCTTAGTTAATAGCATAGCTGGCATCCCTTTGCTATCTTTGATCCCTTTCTCTTCTGTTCATTTTGTCACCACCTTTGAGGGACTCTATCCCCTGTGTAGCTTTTAAATCCCAAAAGGTTGGCTTCTGAAGACCTAGCTATGTAATAGCAGGACATAGCTTGTCCCATTCCTCAGACTTCCTTTTCCTCTGGTGTATTTCAGAGAAGATGGGGATTTTTAGATCTGTTTTTGAGTCCATCCACCCTGCTGCCCAATTCTCATCTATTGCCTGACTCCTAACACAGCTCCTATGTCTACCAGGGACCTCTGCTCTCGCTTTCTGCCTGGATTTGCAGAACTTGCGCCTTCCCTGGTGCCTCCATGATGGCCCAGAGAAGCTTGATAACCCTCTCATTTCCCACCCCAGGCACACACACTGTTCACCATTTCATTCCCCAGAGCACCAGTCACACAGGCCTGACTTTTACTGAAGATTCTGGAATAAGAGAAGGAGATAACATAGGTCAGCACAGATCAGAAATCCACTTAACATTCTGCTGGTCACCATTTGTCTGAGATGCTTATTCTTGCTTCAGTGAATTTCTAACTCCTTGAAAGCCAACCTGCACACTCTCTTTGGGTCCCTCTGCCCTTCCTTATACAGACCAGAGCATCTCCTACTGCTTCTTAGAGTTTCAGAATACCCACAAAACTCATCTCTCTAAGGGCCAAGACAAAATTTAAAACTCCTGTCAATCATATTCACACCTCCTTGAATTTCTGCAAGTCCTCAAGAACTCCAGCTCATCCTCCAAAATTCAGCTCAAACATCATCTTCCCTGTAAAATCTCCCTCAGGGGATGGAACCTCATCCAGGTCATCAGTTCTGTTTTCCCCTCAGGATTGTTGCCCACTTCTATTTCCCCTGAACAAATAGCATAGTCCAATTTGTTTGTATTCCTACCTTATTTACAACACACTTGACTCACAAGAGACTCTGTGTTTCCTCCTTTGATCTCCAGTGTCTTGCACTGCAGTTGCTGCAAAATTAATAAATATCTGCTGAGTGAAAAAAATTAATTTGTGAATGAATGCCCAATATAGAAGAGATGGCAAGAAGAGTTGTGATTGACTAATGTGAGTCCCCTGGTCAGACCCCATGAGGCCAGAAGATGGGACAAGGAGAGCCTGTCTTGATTCATCTCACACCCTTTACCAAATGGGAGGCATCTAAGATGAACCAGATTCAGAGTTCAACATCTAAAGGAGAAGTCTGCTTGGAATGCTAACTAAAACTAATAGAATATGGGCAAGTAATTCCTAAACAGCCAGAGTACAAAAAAGCATTTTGGGTTCTTAAAAGCAGAGTAAACATCCTTAATTAGTGCTGAAGAGAGCATGAACTGCAGAATCGATTTTTCTGAAAAACAGACATGTTCACAGACAATGGCTCTGAATGACCACCAACTGCCACCATGCTGCAACATTAAGAGTAGCCTCTGATTTTGGGTGTAACACACACACACACACACACACACACACACACACACACAGATTCTAAAAGCACCTTCCAAGTGGTTTACCCCATCCGCTCCACAAATTTACAGATCAGAAAGGGTGGTATTGACACCAGGATTATCAGAACCCAAGAGCTATTGGAAGGCAGGCACGCAGCCCAGTCCCAGAGAACAAGAAAGACAGAGCTGGCAGGTAAGCTGGTGGTGATGACAGCAAGAAGCAATGAATGCTTCCTTACTGGTTTGAGGCTTTCCTGAATCACCACATTTTCCTTTGTCTAGCATTTTCTGGCTTTGTCAAACCCCCGGCAGTGAGAATGTGTTTATGTCATGAAGCATAAGAGATCAAGGAAGTGCCCAGCACGAGAACAGCCCTGAGTTGACAGCCCCGGCGGCTGCCTTGCAACAAAATGCACATCTAAATGGAACATTTGAATCAAAACTGGTCAACAAGAGAACCACCCATCTGTGCACATTTGCAAAAAGAGGCTTGCTGAAGAACGCTGACGGACACTGTTGCCTTGTCGCGGAGCTTTCACGGTAAGTGGAGCTGAAGCTGGTGTCATCAACTCTAACTGAAATTTCCAGATCTGAGGTTATTCCACAATGTTCTAAAGCCAGGCAGAGGCAGGTGGGTGGTGCCAGGCTTTGAAGTCAGTCTCTAGGCTAGCCAGCCAGGGCTCATGTGCCAATGGTACCACACTGGATGATAATCCCATTGGCAAGGACTTTCAGACTACTTCCAAATCAGGTGTTAAAATGTTCTGATGATGACAGCATCATCCATTTAGGTCCATTGTAGGAATCATTACAATGTCTATTATTCATGTATAAACCATAGCGATGTTTAAATCAGCAGTAATACCTAACACTTACTGAACACTTGCTTTCTACCAGAAATTGTACTAAATGTTGTTCCACACTCAATCACAGTTCATCCTCGGAGCAACCCCAGGTCGCAGCTCCTATTTTATTATTGTCTCCATTTCACAGAATAAAAAACTAAGGATTGAGAAGCTGTGTCACTGTTATCCATGGTTAGTAAATGGAGGAGGAGGGATTTGAACTCTAGAGCTCACACACTAAACCTCCATGTCATTGGTAAAAGGTGATGGAATCTGGGATTTAAACATTCACAGAAAGGTCCCCAACCAATGTGGTGAACACCTGTGGATATAGGTTGAGGCCACAGGTACAGAGCTCCTGCCCACAGGAACTTGGCTGTATTGGGTACACCATGACATACCATACCAAAAAGCCAAAGGACAGTAGCAAGTTGGGCTTGGAGTTCAATCTTGCCATGTGAGCTTAACCCAAATGAAATTCCCTGTGACTTACTGCATTCAGTCCCACATTAAAAGCACAGTTGCTTGCTAAAGGAAATGTCATCCACATGTTTCTGATCATTTACACTTAACTCACTTCAGTCTTTGTCTGATGAGACTGTCATACAAAATGACTTGTAAAAGCTTTCTAAGAGCCTTTACCTTAGTCTTTCTTCAAGTTATGCCAAGAATAAATGGAACTACATCATCTTAAAATTGTAAACGTAGAAACCAAAATGTCTAATATGGCCAAGAAGACATTCTCAGCTCTACAAGAGCCACTTCCAAAACTGCAAGTGTAAGAGCTCTCAGAAATTTCACCAGCAAGCAAGCCTTTATTGTAGTTCAAAATCAGAAAGGACTTGTCCTGAAAACCTCAATTTATAGCTCAGGTTAGAGGTTTTTTTTCTCTAAGAAAATATCAAGACTACTTCACAGCATATATGAGTAATGACCAATTGATATTTATGTCAGGATTTTCATCTTCAAATCCAAAGTACTTTGAAAAAAAAAATATATATATATACACACACATATATATATATAGATATTCCTCTTATATTGAGAAAGACAAGGAAGAAGGATGTGACTACCATGGGAGGATAGGGCTAGAAAATAAAGAGCACGTGAAGACAGCTCTACCACACTTTCTCATGACTACCAGCTACAAACACCCCCAACCCCGCAGGAACACAATTCTGTGTTCATTGCTTTATTTGCTGTATTCAGAGAACCCAGGTTGTCTGACACTTGTACCTCGGGACATCAGCCCATCAAGGATAACAGAAGAAACAGGTGCCTGAGAAAGCCATCATGATGCCATAAGGCTAAAACAACCTAAAACCAGGGGGTTTCATGGCTGCAGAAATCCATTTATGTTCTCTCTATGGATGACTGCAGTGAAAACATCTTTAACATGGCCTTCAGTGTGGAAAAACCATTCTGTGTATTTCCATCACAAAAGGGGCTCTCCAGAGTTGAAGGCTTCCTGAGAAGGTTGGATTTTTTTTTTTTTTCACTTGGGTGGTGAGTACAGCAGGAGGAAGAGCCTCTGGTTGGGGGAAGGGGTGGGGGTCAGGACAATCTTCCCAGCACATAATATGCCATTAAACAATGCTAGCCACAGAGAGGGAGAGAGCTTAGGCGCTATCAGGAATGCTAATGCATTGTTGATTTGCATGTTTACTTGGTTGTTTTCCCACTGAAATTTAAAAAGACATGAAGTTATAGCTCATTAAAATCTTTAAATGAAAAAAAAAAAAAAAGGTAAACCACCTCTTATTACAGGCACCTCTGAGAAAGAGCTCTCCCACCACATTCATCCACTACATTCACCTTTCTTGGAAACTGGCTGGTATTTGGATGTTAAAAATGGTTCCCAGCTGATTGTCTAGCACAAACTCCTCTCTGTCTGGCCTTACTTTCCTTTAGAATCATTTTATAATGAAAACAGACTGATGTTAAGCCCAAAAAGTCAGTGGCCCCCTGAACAACAAAATAAATATAGTAAGGAAAAGTCCAGACTGATGCTTTACTCCATCCTACAAACAAAATTCCTGAGGCTCTTTTTCCTTCAGACTTCTGAAGTTTTAAAAATACAATTTCTCTTTCAAAAAAACTATTTAAGAACGTCAGGGAAAACTTTTAATGTCCTAAATGGGAAATCCAGTTCCATGTGGCAAAGTCCTTGGGGTTATTTCCACCTGAGATGATCACTGAGAGGGAATGTGGAGCCTGTAGCCGGACTGATGGAAGACTTTGGGCAAATTCCTTTATGTCTTGCCTAGTTATCTATGGCTGCATAACAAATTCTCACAAATTTAGCAGCTTAAAAACCACACATATTTATTATCTCACAGTTTCTGTAGGTCAGGAATCTGGACCAGCTTAGCTGGATCTTCTGCTTGGGATTTCTCACAAGACTGCCATTGAGTTATCAGCTAGGGCTGGAGTCTCATCTGAAGGTTCATTTAGGGAAGTGTTTGCTTCCAAGCTCAGGTTGTTGGCAAAATTGTGGTTTTTCAAGGGATTTTAGACTGAGGATCTCAGTTCCTAAGCAGTCACTGGCAGGTTAAAGCCCATAGACTTTCTGGGGCATCTGGGTGGCTCAGTCAGTTGAGCATCTGACTCTTGGTTTCAGCTCAGGTCAGAGTCTTGAGGTTGTGGGATTGAGCCCCGCATCTGGCTCCATGCTAAACACAGAGTCTGCTTGGGATGCTCTTTCTCTCTCTTCCTCTGTCCCTAACCGCCCCCATGAACTTTCTTTCATTCTCTCTAAAATAAATAAATCTTACAAACAGCAACAACAACAAAAACCACCTATAGATTTTATGCTTGCAGGGATATTGTTGAGATTGCAATGGTCTGAATTCTCTAAAATGTCCTTCTGTGTGGAAAAATAATTGTATTCCTTGATACAATGCAATACAATTCCATACCTCCCCTACATGGCGACTTGCCTCACCAAAGCCAGCAAAGGAGAGAATCTGCTGGCAGGACAGAAGTCACTGCCTTATGTAGTCTAATTGCAGAAGTAACATCCCATCATCTTTGCCATATTCTGTTGATTAGAAGCATGTCAGCAGGCCTCCCATACTCAAGGGGAGGGACCACACAGGGCATAAATATCAGGAAGCAGAGATCACTGAGGGATGTCTTAGAATCTGTTCATCACATCTCTGTACTTCAGTTTTCTTATCTATAAAATAAGAATGATAATGACCCCTACTTTACCAGACTGTTGAAAGAATTAAATGTGTCTATTCATATAAGGAGCTTCAAAGAATGCCTGACACATAGTAAATGTTAAATACTAGCTATCATTGTCATTGATTTTATATATTTTTTAATTTTTTGATTTTATTATTATGTGCTATAAGTCACATTCTTTTAGCTTCCTATTGGTTTTCTGCACACATCACAATAAACAGAGTCAGGAAGGTAGCAAAGCATGGCAGACCAAGCTGACTAGCATTAATCCGAACCAGAATCCAGTTATCTCCACCCCATTATCAACCAACAATACTGTAATGTCAACTAAAATAAAAAGAAAAAAGAGCCTTTCTGGTTAAGATAGGAGAGATCATTAAAGCCTCATAACTTAAATCTGATCCCCTATCTACTCTCTCAAAAGCCATCCTATTTACTAAGTCTAACATTTAGCAAACATCATCAACTTTCTATTTTTAAACATGATACCAGTCATAAGTTTATTGAAAAGAACCAGAATTATATGACCTATGTACCTCAACACTGCCTTTATCTATAGTGCATGTAGGAGATCTAGTTTGCTGCTCCAGTCTCTTCATGGGGAAAGACTGGTGGGTTTAGTGCCAGTGTGCCACATTTTAAGAAAAGCTACTATACAAAAATCCAGACTTTAAATCTCAGAGACAAGTATGTTTGCATATGAAATAAACACATATTTATTTCCCTAAGCAAAAGAGTCCACCTTCACCTTCCTTCAAAGAGAACACCCCTCTAACCATTTATGTGTTTAGAGAGCAGATCAATGACTTGAGGGAAGAAGCCAAAGTTAAAGAGTTAGAGCTCACATAAGTAAGGATTCACTATTAAAGAATCTCTAAAGTCATAATATCAATCAAAGGAAATCTTTTGTACACAGATTGAGAAATTTGCCCTGCTTCATTTCCCTGCACAGACCATGAGACCCTGGAGGGAAACAAACCACGTCCCAGACATTTTTGAAATGTTGGCATTTTGTATAACAGCAGACACAGCACAGGCCCTCTGTGTGTTTGTAGAGTAACTACATGATTGAATGCCTAACTGACTGATTGCCAGACTTACTGACTGACTACTGAATCACACTGTCTGAAAAGTCAAAGGTGTTAGTCTTATATACTGTCACTGTTTTCAAAATATAGATGTATTCAGTAACTGATCAATAAACACAGGTTTCAACAAAGTGCTATGAGAACAATGGTTATCTATATGCAAAGAAATGAACCTCAAGCCAAACCTTACACAAACATTAACTAAAATCATGTCACAGATACAAAGATAAAACATAAAACTAGAAAACAATTCAAAGAGAACATGAGAGAAAATCTTCATGATCTGAGCTTAGTGGAAGAATTCTTAGACATGATGACGAAAGCATGATCCATAAAAGAAGAAAATAGATAAATAGGACTTCATTTAATTAAAAACTTTTGTTCATTGAAAGTTACTGTTGAAAGAAGTAAAAGACAAGTGAAAAAAATGGGAGGAAATATTCATAAAACATATCTGACAAAGGACTTGTATTCCGAATATGTAAAGAACTCTCAAATTCAATAATATGAAAACAAGCAAACCAGTTAAAAAGTGGGCAACAGATTTGAGCAGACACTTCACCAAAGATATAAAGACAGGAAACAATGTTCCACACCATCAGCCATTAGGAAAACACAGATGAAAACCATGATGATATACCACTACACACTTACTCTAATGGCTAAAGTAAAAAATACTGACAATACCAAGTGCTGGTCAGGATTGAAACACTCATACATTGCTGGTGGGAATGCAAAGTGGTACAGCCACTTTGGAAAATAGTTAGGCAGCTTCTCATAAAGCTAAGTATATACTTAATATGACCCAACAATCCCACTCCTATTTACCCTAGAGAAATGAAGACTCACGTTCACATAAAAACCTGCACACAATGTTTATAGCAGCTCATTCATAATTGCTCCAAACTGGAAACAACTCAAGTATCCTTCAACAGAGGACTAGTTAAACAAACTGCAGTACATCAAACCAATGGAATATTCCTCACCAATTTAAAAAAAACAAAACAAAATCTAAAAACACATGCAACACCTTGGATGAATTTCAAAGGCATTATACCATGTGAAAGAATCCAGTACTTAAAGGTTATATATTATATGAGACTGTGTATGACATTCATGAAAAGACAAAACTATGGTGATGAACAGCTCAGTGGTTGCAAGGTGACAGGTATGGGATCTGAGGGAGTTTTTTGGTATGAGAGAACTGTTCTGTAATTAATTGTGGTAGTGGTAACACAAGCTTATTCACATATTAAAATTGATATAGAACTGTATACCACAAGGGAGAGAAAGCCCACTTTACTGTATAATAACTTTTAGATTAAAAAAATTAAATGATGAAGATGGACTTATCTGGTTTTACACAAATAAACTTTATGGCCCAAGCTACCTCAGGACAGCTTCCTGTATAAAGAGAGGTTTCTGGTTTGAAAGAACATGAGTGGCAGCCCCTGATAGAGCCTCTCCCAGATCCACTCTAAACTACATCTGAAAACAGAGAAAAATGATAAAACTCACCAGATTACATAGGAGAAGAACTACAGTATCCAAGTCAGATTCTGAAAGGATTTTCCATATGATCAAGGGAACTGGGTTAGTCAATGAAATTAAGGGTCCTTCTGTGGTAAGGACATCTCAAAATAAGTGGAAAGATTTTTCTTCTCAACCACATTATCTCCTGGTCATGTCTTGGCAAACAGGAAAACTAGGCATCTACTTCTTTGCTCTTTTTGAACTACTCCACAGCCAGAGTGGTATTCCCATCTCCTTATTGCCAGTCAGACACTGCATCTCTCAAAAAATAACTACTTAGCAGCAAGCACTGGGACTGGTGCACATTATCAGGATAGAGGCAGCTATGTACACAAAGGCAGAAGTAGGAAGAACCTAGAAATTCAACGTGAGGATTACGGTATTCCTGGACTCCAAGACAGGGGATCTGAGAGGTGGATATGACAAGTACCTCCTTGACGGATAATGAAGCAATGGTTGAAGCCACCTAGTTTATATCCTTGGCTCCACCACTTATCAGCTGTGTATCCTGGGAAAAGTCATTTACCCTTTCTGTGCTTCATATGTATTAAGAGAATAATAGTGTTTATCTCTCAATGAGGATTAATAAGTTAATATATTAAAGCTTATAACAATGAATTTTCCTTTACTCTGTACGATTTCCACTCCCCTCCCACATGGTATAGATTTTTTTCCTATCTACTCATAGTTAACTCAGAAGAGATTAGTTTAAAGGACTATATGAAAATAATCTCTAACATTTATATGGTATAATTATACCAAAACACCTCAAAAATCAAATTACTGAAAACACTAATAGGAGAAAATCTTAAAAGTAGCCAAAAAGCCCACAAAAAACAAAAACAGCTCAAACAGAGGAACAGAAAAAAGAACTATAGCACATTTCTTGTCAGAAACAACGAGTCTTGGAACATTACATCAAAAACTAATGATGTATGGTACGGTGACTAACAACAGCATAAATAAATAAATAAGATGTAATATTACAAAAAAAGAGAAACTATGTAAGGCAGAATACAATAGAACATCTTTAAAGTGATAGGGAAAAGTATGCCCTGTCAACCTTGAATTCTATAACCAGCAAAAGTACCTTTCAAAAATGAAGGTGAAACATTGACTTTTTCAGGCCAATGAAACTGATAAAATGTATTGCTAGGTTGGTAATGTCCAATGGAATTCCTTGAACAATAAATGTTCTTCAGGCAGAAAGAAAATGACACAAATGGAAATGTGGATCTACAAAGTATAAGAATGTTAGAACAGCAAATATGTGGATAAATATAAAAGACATTTTTCTAAATTTTAACATCTTTAAAAGTTAATAAACTGTTTAAAGCAAAAATAACAATTTATTCTGAAGTTTAAAATAGAATTAAAGTGGGGCTCCTAGGTGGCTCAGTTGGCTAAGCATCTGCTTTCGGCTCAGGTCATGATCCCAGGGTCCTAGGCTTGAGCCTTACATTGGGCTCCCAGCTCAGTGGAGAGCCTACTTCTCCGTCTCCCTCTGCCTGCCACTCCTCCTGCATCTCTCTCAGACAAATAAAAAAATAAAATCTTAAAACAAATAAAATAGAATTAAAGTATATGACACTAATAACACCCAAAAAAAAAAAAAAAAAAAGAACCAAGGAAGAAGTAGAAGTTTACTGTTGTAGGAACTTCACACATACTACATGTGAAGTGGTATAATATTATTTGCAGATATATTGTGGTAAGTTAAAGGTGTATATCGTAAACCCTAGAGCAACCACTACAAATATAAAATGAAAAGATAAAGTCAATATGTCAATCATGGAGATAAAATAATAAAAAGTATCCAGTTAATCTAAAGGAAGGCAGGAAAAGAGAAAAAAGAGAACGAACAGGAAAATAAAAAACAATAGCAAGATGGTAGCTTTGACTCTAACTATATCAATTATCACGTTAAATGCAAATGATCTATAGACACTCCTATTAAAAAGCAGAGTTTGGGGGCGCCTGGGTGGCTCAGTGGGTTAAAGACGCTGCCTTCGGCTCGGGTCGTGATCCCAGGGTCGTGGGATCGAGCCCCATATCAGGCTCTCTGCTCTGCGGACAGCCTGCTTCCTCCTCTCTCTCTGCCTCTCTGCCTACTTGTGATCTCTGTCTGTCAAATAAATAAATAAAATCTTTAAAAAAAATAAAATAAAAATAAAAAGCAGAGTTTGTCAGAGTAAATAAAAAGATTCAGCTTTATGCTGTCTAAAGAAACCAATTGTTAATATAAAGACACGAATGTTGAAAGTATAAGAGTATCAAGCTCATATTAATCAATTGAAGTGGCTATATTAATATAAACAAAACAGACCTCAGAACAAGGAACAGTAGCAGAGAGAGAGGTAGATTTCATAACATGAAAGGGTCAAAACACCAAACTCACATAATAATCCTAAAGGTGTACCACCTACTAACAGAGCTTCAAAATACATAAAGCAAAAAGGATTGGAATGATAGAAGAACTAGACAAATCCACAATTATAGCACATGGTCCATACTCAGCACATGGATGCTATTATCATCATTATCACTGTCATTATTCATCACCCACATTCCTAAAACATAAGATTCAAGACAGGGATGCTTATCATCCCACTATTATCTAACAATATTCTGAAATTTCTATCCAAAATATAAGTAGAAAAAAACAAAAATAGAATGTCTTAACTATTGATGTGATTGTGTGCTTAGAAACTAAAGAAAAAACAAAACTTATAAGTGTTAGAATAATAATAGGTTTCAATGAGGGAGACTATTTGAAAACAATCATTTCAACAACTGTCAGGTATATTATCAACAATCAATTACAAAATATAAATAAAAAGAAAATCCTACTGATAAAAACAACCGAAGAATTTTAAATTCCCAGGAAAAATCTTAGAGCCCTCTATAATAAAAATAAAAATCTTTGCTGAGAACCATTTTGCTTGGTTTTAAGTGACAATTGACACTCGTAACTACAGTGATGAAACTTCATCTATCCCTACAAACCTGATTCAAGTCTGGACCCTGAGTCCTTATAAGATCATGGAGGAGCACCTGGGTGGCCTGATCCGTTAAGCCTCTCCCTTTGGCTCAGGTCATGATTTTGGGGTCCTGGGATCAAGCCCCACATTGGGCTCTCTATTCACCCAGGAGTCTGCTTCTCGCTCTCTTTCTGCACCTCCCCACTGCTCATGCTTGCTTGCTCTCTCTCTCAGTCTCTCAAATAAATAATTAAGAAATCTTTAAAAAATAAAATAATACCATGGAGTCTCAAAACTCCCTCATCTCCCTCCTGCAGGTAGTTTCTCCAGAATGCATTCCTAAGATTCAAAGAAAGAAAAGAAGAACACATTCATTTGTGCATCCAGCATCCAGAAAGTTTCCTGACAAAGTACTGAAATAATACTGATGGATGGAATTAATGAAAGAATTATTTATCCCCCAACTATACCCATCTCTCCTAGAACTGGCCTGGGTTGAAAGCAAATGTTGTGGACCTTTGGGACCAGAAAAAGCTCCTCAGAACTGACTCGTTCCATGATGTCCATGATAATGATACAAGAGCACTTCTAGGATTAATACAGTCCCTCCTGACAAGAGAGGAATGGAAGTAAAGCTTTTCCTTTTTCTTATTGCACAGATTCATGTATTACAATATTCTGAAGCTGAAGGAAAGGACCTATACTTTATTAGTGGATTCATGGATTTTCATTGGCATGACTTTGAGCTTGCAGTTGCCCAAGTTCAACTAGGATATTTTATATTTTGGCACAAAAATACCCTAAAATATAGGAATCGTGCTCTTGATCTACTCTTAAAAGACCCTGAAATATTTTCATTTTGGGGAGCAGGGAGGAAGGTGTTTCAACAACTTTCACCAGTTTTTCAGCAAAATAGTTATGGAGGATTTATTTTCTTATTAGATATTGGGAATACAGCAAGAAATGTTCCTACTCTCCTAGGGCTTCCATTCAAGTACGAACGACTAGACAATCCTCAAGTGACTAAATAAATAAACCAAATATTTACAGAGAGTGATACACACTGTGTGGACACTAGTAGGGTCATGAAATCTAGCTGGAGATTTAATTTAGCAGCATGTTCTCTTCCCTGACTGATCTTCAAGTTTGTGCCTATAATTAGTGCTTCCCACCCCACCCCTCACATTGCCTTTGTTTTCTAATATCTTGGGAAGTTACTAAAAATTTTTACAAAGGGACCCCACATTTGCAGCCAACTCAGACTATCATTTGTCGTCTCTGTGGGTGCCATTCAATGGCTCGCAAAACTTCTAGAGGGATTCTGGAGCAGTCTGCCATTTCTGTTTCAAGAAGATACAGACGTATCTTCCATCCATCAAGATGTATCTTGATCCATCGTAGTACAGAGGCTTTAAAATTAGGAAAGCAAGGAAGAATGCTTTCAGTTCACCTGGTACATTGCTCTTCACTTAATCACAGCACTGGGAGGGGTGCTCAGCTGGCCAGGCAGAACCCGTGCCCCATCTGAGCCTTCTAGCACCAAGATTGCAAATATTTGACTGGTATTTCCCTGAGATGTCAAATCTCTCTCTTACTACCACCATACACCGATATTGATTCTATCTAAAGGGAATTCCTTTTAATATAGTTTTCTTCTAAACCACAGCAGAAGATGCTATCTTATTTAACCAAATGGTGTTGATCAAAAGGTTGAAATGAATGCTAAGTGAGCTGCTTTGTTTACTGTTGAAAGCAATTATTTCTTCAGCCCCAGTGTTCCATCTCCATAAATTAATGCTCTTTTCCCTATGCTTCATTGACGGGTGGTGAATTATGCCAATATTTTCCCTGCAAGAATTAGATACAGTCTCACCACTTCTTATAACAAGACATTTATAAGTAATGGCAAGTTACAGTTTGATTTAAAATAGTGTCCTCAATCTAGGTCACCTAAGTTCAAATGTTTTAACCCTTAATCAACTCTATCAAATTATTTGTAAACACATGATTTTTTTAGAGAAATGAAGCCATGTTAGCATTTCCTTTAATAAGGCAGTGATTTTAAGCCATTCTAGGAATACAGGATTTCAACAGTCATCTTCCTTTCTACCACCAGTTCTTCTGCCTCCAAGAAAGTCATCTCAACCTCACATCATAAATGAAAATAAACATAAATTTGATTATCAATTCATATAGTTGGCCTGTTTCACAGTTGGGGTGTGTGTCTATTAACAGCTTAAAAGTCAGATCTCAGCATCGCGCACTATTAAAAAAAAAATCAGTGAAAGCCAAATGACTCAAAGTAGCTCACCATTAAGCCAAAAATTTGCTTGTGCCCTCTTCCCACAAAAGGAGCATTTTAAAATGCAAATTGGGGGACGCCTGGGTGGCTCAGTTGGTTAAGCGGCTGCCTTCGGCTCAGGTCATGATCTCAGCGTCCTGGGATCGAGTCCCACATCGGGCTCCTTGCTTGGCAGGGAGCCTTGCTCCTCCCTCTGCCTCTGCCTGCCTCTCTGTCTGCCTGTGCTCTCTCTCTCTAACTAACTAATAAATAAATAAAATCTTAAAAAAAAAAAAATTTAAAATGCAAATTGGTCAATACTCTAATTGCTCCAAAAACATTTCTGATTAGCAATCGTAATGTGCCAGTGCTTTTTCATCCCAGTTCCCAGGATTTTGCATTGTGTGTCAGCATGACTCAAGAGAAAGACCCAGGTAGGTCCCCACAAGCTGACAGCAACCTTAGATTGTAAGCAGAACGCTTCTCAATCCCAAGCCAACCCGGCTCACTTGACCTCTGTCTACCCAGAGTAGGAAACCCGCTCTGCTGTGCTTGGCAGTGAGGGAATGAAGTGCATCGATTGCTCGTGATTATTAGCTGGAGTGGAATGAGCCTCATCCTTATTATGCAGATTAGCGGAGCTCCCCGTCCCGGCATATTGTGCAGATGCGGGCCAGCAGCTGCTCCTACAGATGGCAAGTACACAACTCCATTAGGATGGATCTATTGTCTGTTCCTGGCTTGGGGAGGAGCCCGGGCAGACTCGGCACCGAGGAGTGGTTACACGGCAAGATGTAAAGGCGCACACACACTCTTAAAAATCTGCACCCAAGAGACTCTTTACACAGCAGGGCCGACAGCACTCAAATTAGAAATCTACCCTAAATAAGGACTTTCGTATGTCACAATTAAGCTTGTGTATTTTCTAAAGCAGATTAACCATTAAAATTGAGTAGCATAATTCAAATTTTGCAATGCAACACTATTAAATATTCAGATTAAAAACAAATCCTAAGAGATTCATTCAGAAATTTGCACTACGTTCAGCTCTTCTGGGACCTTCTGTTTTGCTAGTTCCCTTTTAAAGAGGCAAGTTTATTTTTCATAATAACAAAACGCGATAAAAGAACTGAGCTTCCCCTATTACCATGTTTGCCTTAGCAGTTTGTCCTTTTAGAGTTATTGTTTATTCTAAAGAGCAACAAAGCAGTTTATTCACTGTTAGTCTAGAGTGAAAGTTCATTTATGAATAAATGTTATTTAAGTCATTAGCAACTAAATAACACGATCTTTCTGCTATATAATTCTTGAATATGGTGTGAAATAATTTGATTACTAGCTGAAGCAATTAAGCTGGATAAAGGATTAGCTTTGGTTCTTGCTTTTATTTTTAAATGATGTTTGCCTGGATCTTCCCCTAAAGTTTAACTTGAAAAAGATGTCTGGTCAAGAGAAAAGCTAAGGAACTAGAGCTTTCTGGAGAATAGGAGGGAACTGCCAAAATGTTACAAGGAGTATAATTTAAAGGTCTTATCAAAATAAACATCCACTAAACTTCCACTAAGTACTAAGCTTAAAAGATTCAAGTTTAGAGGTGAGTACACACTAAAAAAAAAAAAAAAATGGGGACCTACTCACTTACTCAGTTTGATCAATGTAGGCAGTCAAATAAAATAATTTAAATGCATAGCAAAAAGATACCTTTATAGACCCAAAGTTGAAACAGCAAGGAGAAAAAAATGTAAATGGGTTGTTCCAGAGCCATGGTTCCCAAACTTTCTTACCAGTTCCCATGTAAAGAGATCCAGTACATACATGCATATCTATGTACAAGTTAAAAACTTAACCTTACTACCCATGACACATTCTGATGTTTTCTGTTTTATTCAATTCATATTCTCTAATGCTGGTTATGACATTAAATGCATGTTATGGTCATTTTTATGACCTGCAGTTTGAAAAATACTATTCCAGGATGTAGCTAAGCAAGTAATATTAGAAAGGAAGAAGAAAAGAACGGGAAGGGAGGAGAGAAAGAGAAAGAAAAAAAGAAAGAAACAAAGAAAGGAAGAAAAAAAAAGACAAACATTGTGTGAATATCAACATCAGCATTAAATGTGAGAAATCCCCTACTCCAAAATGATAGACTCAGACAGAACCAACGATTTACAGGGAGGCAGACTCAGAGAAAAGCTGCCTCCTTCCTCCAGAACGAATCATAGAGTTAATGGCCAATGGCTAAAAGAAGCACCAGAACAGAATTGAATAAGTTTCAAGATATTTGGGGGTGGGGGGTGGGATATGACTTTACAACTCATGCTAGACGTAAGATAAAATACAACCCAAACCAGATGCACCCGGCAGGTAAGGGGCTAAATAGCACATACAAAAGAGGAAAAATAAGACAGGTGAGAATTAGAAAAGTAGAACCTCGGTACTCAAGGCTGAAAATAGATTCCTCTCCCATTCAAGCCTTTGTAGAAAGACAGCCCAAATACCCAAGACCTACAAAATCACAAAGCCCCTCAACATCCAACCATCCTTACTGTAAGAAGGCAGGAGGGATAGGCTCTGTGAGCACATTACTCAGGAATTCAACAACACAGGGGAAGCACATGATCACAAAACAGTAAATCCATTATGAGTTAGCAAAGTGAATGTTTTGTCGATGCATAAATTTGAACGTAAAGTTAAAATTGTCCTACCAATTCATTTCGGTTCAATGCACATTTTATAATGGAAGTCTCCTGAGTCCCGGAATAAGATCCATCCTATTTATTGCTGTATCCCCAGCACACTCGTACAGGGTCTTACACAGAGTAGCCACTCAGTAAAGAACTGATGAGTGAATGTGTCAGTGCATATAGTACTGTGCGTGAATAACCGACATGTTACATAAATAATTACATTGTACAATGAGTACAAAGATTCAACTATATACAGTACAGAGTCAGCAGAGAAAGATTTCTTGGGGAGGCAGGGATCCACAGAACACTTTGAGCTGGTTTGAAGAGTCATCAAGAGAAGGACGCACATACCTACAAAAAAGCAACCAAATGCACCCACAGACATGTGAAATATGGCGACAACTGTAAGTCATGCCTCATGGCTATAAAAGTAAGGGGAGACTGGGGGTTGGCACATGGGATAGAAACCAGGCTGGAGAAGGAAGCCAGAGCCAGGTAAGAACAGGAAAATGCCAAAGACAAGGGTAAACTTTAAGACACCAGAAAGAAAGAGTTTTAAGCAGAAAAGAGATGCAGATTTGATTCAAATTTTCTAGATTATGTAAATAAAGTCCACTTAACTATATATTTCAAATGCTTTAAAATTTGTTTGTGGTCCTTTCTGGCAACCGACAGCCCTAGGGATCAGCCCTCTCCTATCTCTTGTAAGGTCTTTTGTAGGACATCAGAAAATGGAAGGACACCTTGGTCTTCTTTCTAGACAAATCTTGCCATTTATTAATGCATCTTGAATTCCAGAACAAGTGTAGTACTCCTTTGCTTACCAGAGATAACAGGTGTTGTTTGACTTTCCTTCCCTTCCAACTAAGGCTGCTTGAATGCAGGCCATTGACTGATCACATTTTGACGATTAAGGCAGGTTAAAGATTCCTCCAAGCTTCAGGAATTCACGAGTGAACATGAACTTTAGAACATCTCCTACTGATTTCCTCATCATAGATTTTATTGTCAACTTTAAATTTTCCACGGTACCTCCGGTCAAAATTTGTGTCACCCAGAAACTTCTCATTCCCCATTTCCATTTGTCAAAAATTTCCCCCCACCATGACACTTAGTCACATTCATTCTCGTTTTATGGTTGGATATAAACATATTAGTATCCCCCATGGATTGCAGTCTTGAGGGCAAAAACAAGAGTGATTTATCCTTAATCTCACTCGCCCAATGTAGTGGGTAAGATAGAAATGAAAGTAAATGCAATAGCATATGTGAAATCCCTATGTAAAATGCAAATACTGTGGAAGTGACAGTTCTTATTAGATGATTTCACACATGCACAAGTGCACACATACAGAACAAAAAAAATTCATTATTTTTCCCATGGACTTGTCTATCCATCTATACTCCATTGAGGATCCTTCCTCCCTAATCCCTTCATCATTATCCTCCCAACAACCTTTTGATTTACCCCACCATCCACATCCCAGGGTCTTGGCCAACAGTCTGCCTATTCAGAGGAGAAGCCTTTGCCAAATACAACCTACGTGTGTAGTTGGCTTATGGATTGTGTGTGTAATTAATCAACACATTGAAAATCAGAAGTCACACAAAAATTCCATTTTGGATTGCTCTTGAAATGTGGTAACAATATACTGGAACCACGTTGTATCTTCCCCTTGAAGTACAGCCTCTCCAGCTTGGCAATCCCCACATCTCCCTATGGTCTCCTTGATCCTCAGCCAAGGGTCAGTGGCCACTTACCAACGTGTTCGTGCTGTTGTTTTCCATACTCTGTGGTATATTTCCTTGATTCTACACTTCTAAAAGAATGGAAAAAGAAAAGCAGATTGAAAAGGCTGCATGAATTTTCTTATGACAAATCTGCTGCCCTCATTTACGTTACTTACGTGGCCACTGGGACATTTGATTTTTAGACCCCCAGTACAGAGTATCTGTTTCTGTGAGAGTTTGGTCAAGGAAGCAGGACCACTGTGAGTGACATGGAAGAGGGGGATTTATTATACAGTTGAGGGAGCTGGGAAAGAAGTTTACACAAATCTGGCAGTGGTCCTAAAACCAACTGCTGTAGTCTGCAGGGCCAGGAATTGGGAAGAAAAGCTACACATGAAGCAAGAAAGGGGGAACAAAGAAAGAAAGAAAGAAACCCTGGAACCTCCATG
Organism: Taxidea taxus jeffersonii; assembly: GCA_003697995.1. Lineage (NCBI taxonomy): Eukaryota > Metazoa > Chordata > Mammalia > Carnivora > Mustelidae > Taxidea > Taxidea taxus. Next base: position 18,437 of record ML108183.1, on the reverse strand, counting down.
TCTCTCTTCACCTCCAACCTCAATGAAGCCAGAGAACTGAAAAAGAAGCTGATGTCCTTCACATGTGCCTGGCCCAAGACTCAGACGAGCTGAAGGAAGAGATCTAGCAGGACCTTAGTCTTAATACCAATCAGGTGAGCCAACGTGGAGACCAGTGATAATATTCATGAGGGGTAAGGGAGCCCCACATTGACTTTCAGAGAATGGTTGCTGCTTCACTTTTGCCTCCCAAATCTCAGGTGAATTTCTCCTGTGGCCAGTCCTGCCCCAGAACCATACAGGGAAGGGGATTCTGGGAAATGTAGTTCTACTTGAGCCAAACACCATGATCTAAAACCAGAACCACACTCACTGGTACAGTTTGGGCAGGTCAATTACCAGAGCATACACAATGAATAAATTTTTATTTCAGTTCATCTGAACAAAGAAGTCTACCCTAATAATGGAAGAAGAAGCAAAGGCAGGTTAGAACATGTAAGGATGTATCATAACCATTATGACTCACCACTACGACCCAGCACCCAACACAGTGTCTTTGTACATTATAAACATTTACTACATTTCAGTGAATTATATCAGACTTTCTTGGTTAACTAGTTGTAAACCAAATCTAAAATGAAGCCATAGTAGGGATAAAATAATAGAAATAGCAATAACATAAAACATAATAGCAAAGAATAGCACTAACATAAAACATTTGGGGAGTTTTATTAATATTGTTTAATTGTTCAAGAAAGAGGCTTTGCCTTTGACAAAGTGAATAATGGCACTTATATCAAATGTGTATCTAGACCACCAGTTCTCAATTTTGAACATAAATGTCCTTCACACAACATGTCTTGATCAATAAATAAATCCTTAGGCAAATCACTAGCATTAAGAATTGATATATAAGCAAACAAAACAAGAACAGAGATATAAACTAAAAGATAATAAAGTGTTGTGGACATTAACTATTATAGAGTATTTCATCTGTGACAGATACACATTAACTATTTCACAAATTTCTTGCAAACAAGTAAAAATAAATAGAAAAAAAGATCAACAAAACTAACTAGGAAAATTAGATCTTTACTTCTTCAAATAACCAAAAAGCTTCAAGAAGTCAAATATATTTTTCTTGAAAAACAATTTGGAAAAATAAGACAAACATAAAACTAAGTCAGCTTACATAATGCCATCCAGGAATTTATCTTTGTTGGGTAAAATAGACATCTTCATCAGTTCTCATACTTGTGTCAGGTCTAATCTCTATAATAAATTCTTTTTCTCCATGTTATTCATAGCAACTCTGCTTCCCTGAGCACAGATGCTTAGTACCAGGGGTCTCAAAGTCAAATGTATCATGGGACAAACAAAGAATCATCCCACTTACTGGATTAATATATCTAATTTATTAAGAGTCATACCCAAGCTAACAATTGATAGTTGAGAGCTTTCAGGAATAAACTTAATTTTAATCAGTGCTACTAGATGACATATTTCTAATCTAACCTGAGTACACATTTTCTTTTAGCAAAGGTTAAGCAGAAATTCCCTAATGAGCATTTTTTGAACATTGGAAAATTAAAATGGCACGTTGTATTAATAAGGTATTGAGCTCAGAAATACACAAGGTTTTTAAAGAATTACACCCCTTTATCCATCTTTTCACGGTAAATGTTGTGTCCCCAGTCCTTGCCACTATCAGTCCTAGAAGAGATCTTAAAATGAAGCCCGTATTTTTTGAACACTATTTCCTCAAAATATGTTAGCCTAAAACTTCCCAGAAATTCTTCCCAGAACTTCTCTATCCACAAGCCATTGAGAAAAAAAGCTCAGGTACTTCCCATTACCCTAAGGGATTCCATCATCCCCTTCTAGCACATCATCAGAGAGTTCTATGCAATCCAAAGCCACACGTCAGTCACAAGGCTTAAAACACCCATCCTTTTGGGGTGCCTGGGTGGCTCAGTGGGTTAAGCCACTGCCTTCAGCTCGGGTCATGGTCTCAGGGTCCTGGGATCAAGCCCCGCATGGGGGGGGGGGGTCTCTGCTGGGCAGGGAGCCTGCTTCCCTCTCTCTGCCTGCCTCTCTGCCTACTCTCTCTCCGTGTCAAATAAATAAATGAAATCTTAAGAAAAAAAAAAAACACCCATCCTTTTAGTTAAATTTGCAGGATAGTCCTTCAAGGTAATCATGTCCCATCATCTTCTATTTTGCATACTTATGTATTGAACGAAAGAAAGAACTTTTCATAAGAACTGCATACGTGTACACTTGTATTGAAAATCTACTTCCAAACGCTTTAAAAATCAATTCTGGGCCGGTTATAAAAGAGTCCTAAGCATCATTTGTTTTTCAGCTTTCTAAACTCATTAACAAATATTTATACCCTGGAACAGATCCAGTTTTAGAATAAGTTACAGCTGGAGGGCACAGCACAACAAGAAAATTCTGAATCTCTCCACCTTACAGGTACTTGGTAAGAAACTCAAAAGGAATGAGTAGAGTTCTTCGGTTTGGGAAACTGAAAAGAGAATAGATCATTACAGAACTTGGGGTGCCTGCTGGTGACCATTTAAATGCATTGAGCACATATTCCTGATACATTTTAAATTTAGTTTCATATTTATGCACTAAAAGAGATTAAAACCTATGTCTATGCCTACTTAGATATATGTAGAAATACATATATCTGTTTCTAAATTATAGATACGCACCAGTCCTGCAGTGTAATTTGGGCATTTTTCATGCTCACTAATGAACAGCTCACCAACTGCTGTGGTTTTATAGGCAGCAGAAAGTGACTTTGGGGTTCCAGATGTCAAACGATTCTAAATAGTTATTCAGCAGTAACATCAAGCACGTGAATGGAGGTGTTCATTCAGAACTGTGGGTGAAATTAAAAAAGCTAAAAAACTTATTAAGATATTCTCTCCTACCCCTCTCTTCTACACACACACACACACCCACACACACACCACATATGATTCTCAGGCAGGATGCCCTCTAATGGAACACTGATGCCAGGCATGACATGGTGATGACATGGTGACCACTTTGGGGAGGCAGGTGCTCAGCTTCTTCCATCTTGGCTCTGTGACAGTTTCTATGTCACATACGCCGTCATCAGCCTGACACATGTATGCAGTCCCCCTTAATAACCCAGAGAGGTCTTGAAGTCAGAGGTTCCCCTCCCCTGACTGACAGCGAGGGAGGCACCATTCCTGCAATGGAGCTGCCAGCCTGAGCGAGAAGACAGGTCCGTGGGGAATTCCTCTCTCCCAACGAGGAACCTTCCGTCGGCATGACCTGCTTGGAGAAAGCTTTGGACAAGGTCCTTTCTCTTCCACTTCAAATCATGCCTTGAAACATGCCTCTCTGCCCCCAGCAATCGCCGTAAATCAATTTCCGAACAGAAATCACAAGGCAAAATATGCATGAGCCAAGATGGGTAAAGAGATGACAAGCTGCCCTGACTCCTGTCATCTGAGCTCTCCTCTTTATTCTCCCTCAAAACCCCAAGAAATTAAAAGACGACTTGGACACAGAATTCTGAGACTGGAGATGACCTCGGGAGATCATCCACTCCCACCTTCTGCCATTACCGACAACATCAACTCCTCTTGCTCTTTTGGTATATTAGGTTGTTATTGCTGTTGTTTTAATAAAACCAAGATGCCAGTGTAATCACTTGCAGTGAGAAATACAATTAGCAAAGGAACCAGAGACTTTGATTCTGGTCACCACCCCATTCTCTGTGTAACACGCCCTTAACTGTTCATTTTATGCACCCTATAATATGCTGCTGTTCAGTGTCCATGGTTCCTTATTAGAAAAATAAGTATTCGATTAAGTACCATTTTAGACTTGGAAAACCCTATGGATTATCTATTTTTTCTCCTAGCTCCCATCTCCAGGGATAGCATCTAAGTTCTTCATTTCTGGATAAAATTATTAAGTAGTACAGAGGAGCCCAGGTTCCTACATAAACTGTGAGGCCCTGCCCTGCGTGAGACATCTTGAATCTCATCTTTCTGAAAGGGACAGCAAATTGGTCCTGGGAGAGGGCAGTCTACAGAAGCAAAGCCTACAGACCATCCTGGTGGAAGAGCAGATTCTGCCATGTTTGATAGGCTTACTACCCAGCACCTGGCAGGAAGGCTCCCCCCACCCACTAAAGAGCCAACTTTGTCAGGATGAAGCTGATTAGCTACTGGGGTGGTGAGAGTCAGGAGGCAAGAACAGGTGCAGAAAATAAACACTTGACAATCTCCCCTCGCTGTCCATCTGAAGCTGGCATGGAGAAGGGAGGAGATAGAGACAAGTCTAATGCAAAGCGGGAGCATCTGGGCACAAAATGCCACCTATCCTGTGATTCCATTTATACAAAATATTCAGAATAGACAAGTCAGTAGAGACAGAAAGCAGATTAGTAATTTTCAAAGGATGGGGGTGAGGGTGGCAGGAGGATGGAAAGTAACTGCTCATTATAAGAGCTGTCCTTTGGGGATGATGAAAATGTACTGGAACTAGAGTTGGGTACAACAACATGAATATACTGACTGTTGCTAACAGTAGGCTTTATGTTAGGGAGATTTTACCACAATTTTTTTAAGGACATGCCTGCAGCCTTTAAGAGAAGAAAAATTCTCTCCAGTGCATATGGTACCCCCATGTGGCCAATGGGGTATGGAGTGCAGGTAACAGTCTAGAAGGGAGAAGAGGAGAAAGAAGCACCCCAAGAGTGGGGGGGGGGCTGCTCCCTCTTCCAGGGTTATGCCAGGCAGAAGGGTCTTCATGGAGTACTTTCTCACATATGACCAGACCTGGACTCAAATCTGACTCGTTCCTTCTAGCGAGGTGACAGTCCTAGAGTACCTACTGCATTGTGACTGTGTCAAGAGCCTTATACACGTCATCTCCTCCCATCCTCACAAGCCCGTGAGGCAGCCACTGGGAGCTCCTCAAATGTCCAAATGAGGAGCCCGAGACTCAAAATGGTTCATTACATTGCCCCAAATCACACAGGCAATAGGACATAGTGAAGATTCTTAAGCTTGATCTTCTCCATTTCTAAAACAGGAAGAGTAATAACTGCTTTGCAATATTTTTACAGGGATTCAAGATTAATCACGGAACATCACCCACAGCAGGATGGCACCTAAAAGATGCTCACTACATGGTAGCTAGAATGAGATATTAGTCTTATGAAGTAGCTCCACAGAGAAAGCATTTTACTAAGGGAAATAACATGGCTAGTTAGCAATATGGTCACGATGAGGCTCTAAGCTGACCAACTTCTGATCTAATGCTCACTTCGACAGGTTGTGTTTAAGAGGACATATCCCAGATAGGGGATTGGCAACATATCAATACACTTGGGACATCAGGAATGGATGCAATTCAGGTGTAGGGGCAGAAGACACATGACCATTTAGAAAGCCAGACTCCAAGCAAGGAGAGGAGATTGGGAAAGTGGTGGGCTCTGGTTAGAAATGGTACCCAAAGATGTTACCCTTTCATAGAGAAGAGTTTTGGAGAAGCAATCACTTCTGATGGTCCAGGTACCCCCACAGCTTGACAGAAGCTATGAATAATGGTAATAAGCATGTCAATGAGTGCCATCCAGCCAACAAGCACTCACTACATCTAGAAACCAGACAACATAATCACAGATTTTCTCAGATATCTACAAACAGATGTAGAGTAGGTACGATGTCCCCCTCCCACATCTTACTGATAAGAAAACCATAGCCCAAGATCATCACACAGCTAGTGGGTAAGTGGCTGCATTAGGATTCCAATCCAGGCCTACATGACTGCAAAACCCTGGCTCTTAACTACTTTGTTACTTCCTACAAGGAACACTACTAGCCCCTTATTAGCCGTCATGGCCATGTTAGGCCTGAACAGGAATGCGCTCAATAAATGCCAACGTCTATCCAAGTCCTAACATTCACCATGAAGAAAAAATAGGATAATGTGGCCTAGGACAAGGCCTAGGCATACTACAAAGCAGAAATTCTGGAATAGTAGGTTCTGCACATTGTAGCATATCACCAAAAGCAGAGACTGATGCCCACATCAGGCCCATAGGTGTCATTCAGAATTAGGGGTTTCTCCCTTATAGGCAGATACTCTGACACCCACTGAAGTCCAAGACTCCAGTTTTCCAGACTTCTAAGGATATTTTTCCAGGCAGTCCTGGAAAAATATTGTTGAAGCTAGACAGAAAACTCCTTCCATTCAGAGGCCATCCTGGTGCTCTTGATACAACTAAAGCACAAAAGGTATAATTGGCCACACATGGAGTTTGGCTCTTAAAAATCACATAGGTCAATCTTAGTAACAAATACATAAAAGAAACTCAAAACTATTTACTAGTCTCACAGCCAGCTATGCACAGAGGAGAGAATTTTCAGGATTTCTCTTATTTGCTTTGTTTTGATGAGAACACCACCAACAGCTTGTCTGGTAAACACTGCTATGAGAAAAACATTTGTGACTACACATCCTCTTAATAGGCTGGAATTAATTACTGGATTTACTTATCTGAAAATTATATAACTATCAGTATTTGGATTCTGACAGATAACTGGTGGGTGTACTAACATATCTCATGGATTCTAAAATTTACTCTTATTTTGGCACATTTTACTAGCTCTGAAATGCAGATGTGTTTTACCAGCAGCATCAGCTCAGCTATGGTCTTGACAGAATTATCATGCTCTGTTCATGTGAGAACACTAAAAGCACAAATGTAAAAACCTGCAGGATGGTTATTATTGACATGGGAAAAAATTCCAGAGGTAACAGTGGAGCACTTTTTTTAAAAATGAAAGGAAAAGTGGATTGGCGGAAATTGGAGGGGGAGACGAACTATGAGAGACTGTGGACTCTGAGAAACAAATAGGGTTTTGGAGGGGAAGGGAATGGGGGGTTAGGTGAGCCTGGTCATGGGTACTAAAGGAGGGAGCGTATTGCATGGACCACTGGGTATGGTGCATAAACAATGAATCTTGGAACACTGGAAAAATAAAATTTTTAAAAAATGCTGTATCACCAATGCCCTTGATGGCCCAGAAAAAATATTGGCAGCACTTTTTCTTCTTTTAAAGTTTTGTTTATTTATTGAGAGAGAGAGCAAGAGCAGTGGGGGGAGGGGCAGAGGGAGGGAGAACAGCCTCAAGCAGACTACCCATGGGGTACAGAGCCCAATACAGGGCTCAATCTCACGACCCTGAGATCATGACCTGAGCCAAAACAAGAGTCAACCGCTTAACTGACTGAGCCACCCAGATGCCCAGCAGCATTTTTTCTTTGTGATGAATGAAATAATAGTATATCTTGTTATCAGTAACATCTTAGAGTTGACAGAATAATTAAGCAAATTAAGCAGCAAATCTACCACAATGCAAGGAGTTTACAGGAATAACCAAAACCCTGATAAATTAAAGAAAATAAATATAACTTCTCTCACTCTAGAATATCAAAGTTTAGAATGTTACAGTAACATTTATGGTTAATATACACTCTATCTGAAAAAGATAACATCTGAGAAAAAAACTAGGAAGTGAACCATATTGCTGCTTCTCAAACTTTTTAAAAAAACATTATCTAGTATATTTTTAATACAGAGGAATTAAAGAAATCCTTAAAATCCTCCAAAAAAGAAAATGATTTATATTACAAAGTCTTAAGCATTTAAACTTAAACAGCGACTCAGGAAGCCTCAGTTTCTTCATTCATAAAATGGGAATTTAGCAGCTGTTTCATTGGGTTGTGAGGAGAAGTAAGTGGCTTCCACCTTCAAAATGTTTAATAAAGAGATCTACACTGTAGAAGCTAAATAATTCATAAATATACTCCTCTGAGCATCATCTTTAGGATTCTTTTACATCCTGGCCTAGGGCTCAACAAGTACTTTTGTTAAGTAAAAGGGTAAGAAACGAAAAACTGAAGTGTCATATTTCCATCATTTTAAAAGATTTTATTCCCAGAAATGAATTATTTGAAAATGTTGTTTTTAAGCTTACATAATAGTTTCCTCATAGATGCAAAACCAGATGATTTCCAAAGTATTTTTGCAGGAATAGAGATGAAAAAGTAACTCCATTTTCTTTGACACTATGGTACTAAAAAGGATTAATGGTTCAGTACTATTGGGGGAAAAGTTGCGGCCTACAGAGATTTTCTTAGTATCTGGGCAGGAGATGGGGTGGTTAGAGCTGAGAGTGTCAGAGGGTAGGGAGAAGAGGGAGAAAATTACAGGTAGTTATAATCCACAATTCAGTTTCAATCTTTGAAGAAGATTCTGTCCCTCTAAACACACACATACTTTTTTTTTTTTTTTAAGATCTTGAAACTGTTTAGTCAAATGGGTCTTAAATGTCAGTCCTCTGGTGGGGAAGGAAAAGGGCACCACACACAGATCCTTGCCCTGTTTGGTTCAAGCAAGATGTATAAGAAAACGAACTCAAAATAAAACAAGGGATAACATAATTATAAACCACCCTTCTCAAAAAAAAAAAAAAAATCAATCTGTGCCCGACATTAAAATGTGAAACAACTCAAGAGGCAGTTGTAGATTTCAGAATTTTATAAGCAAATTTTTTAAAATCTTAAAAGTAAAGAATGTTTGATTACATGCTATTTCCTAAGTGTCATACATTCACATGGCGGAATTATTTCTTTGCACATATTCCATGTTTACGTTTCAAATTGCCTTTTGGAAATGTCTACCGGACACTAATTATAGACAGAAAGCCATATCTTCTTCGGAAAGCAGCAAGGTCAGGTGAAGGGCTCAGGGTGGGAAAATCGGGGAAAACCCTCATCTCCTTCCAGTTGGCTGACCCGAACCAAGTCTCTTGACCTCTCTGGATCTCCATTTCTCAATGTGGGGAACCTAAGTTATTTCCAGCTCTAACGTTCTTTGTCGATCATTTGGATCTTGCCCAAGGTGACCTTACCGTCAATAACAAGTGTAGGGAATAGCATTTATACTTCCTGTTATTTCCTTGTCTTAATTGCTACTCCATCTCACGGCTTTGTACGTATCCAAACATGCTGTCAGCCTTTTATCACTGTGCTCCCAAACACACACACTTCAGGGAATGAATAACAGAGGATCATGCTGTGAGAATTATATGTAGCATTCCACGTGAGGCGTTGGACATGAGCATATTTTTGGTGCTAATTCGAAACAGCAAACGTAGAGAGCTGGTATCCCCTCTCTGAGTCTGCTGGGCCCGCATCCCACTTCCCTCGAAGGTCAGCGTGGCTTCCATGCAAACGCCTTCTCCTCCACCTTCTGCTGGCCAGAGGACAGGGACCCCCTTAAGCTCTCGATTGCACATCTCCAAAGAAAAGGTGCAATTTAATTCTTAGCCTGAAACACAGCCCATTTGGAGGGACACCGGTCACTAGGGTATTGTTAGTGCCTTGAAATGGCCAAGAGGGATTGCTGACTCTGCGAATATCACTCCAAAGGCAGGAATTCTATTTGAATTACTAACATAACAGATGTTTGCTAGGATCCACCGTGCAGTCTGCGTACAGTTATGCTAATTTGCAGAGCTTCTCTTCCAGTTAGCTCTGAGCCATTAGAGCACGCAGCTAGTAGGTCCTTCTGTCTGGCTAATAATTGCCTATTATCGATATTAATTAACATTTTTCGCACCTTTCCTCGGTTTTGACCTAGTATCTGTTGGTAGTCTAATCACTGTGGCCTATTAAAAGTCAAAATACAGAGGCCTATAGTAGTCACGAGCCATTTATCAAAAAGCAAACAAGGCCAATTAAACAGGCAGCCAGACAGTTGTCTTGATTTGCCGCTGACCGTTTCTTGATCACCATTATAAATTGCTAATAGGGCAGAAAGCGCTAAGCAGGGAGCATCTGTGGGGGGCTGGTTATTGCTCACTCCCTGCCTGGTGACAGGTGAGAGAGAGGCTAGTGATGGTCTTATTGATGTGAACTGCCCATCAGTCGGTAGTTATTGTTAAAGTTCATGATGCTACAGCTGATCCCGTCCTGCTGAGAGTCAATCAAATTAATTAGAGCTCAAAATTCTTCTTTATTATTTTAGAGCACAGGTACAGAAAGAAGTCCTGTAATTTGGATCCAAAGGCAATGAAGAACAAAAAAAAATCTTCGTGTAGTACAGTGTGGAAAAAAAATCAGATATTGCTTCTTCCATTATTTATAATAAGGGCTGTGGCTAAAGGTTTTTATAGGCACAGATCAAGAGATCATAATAGAAGCATATTGACAGATTTTTTTCTGCAATACTCCAAGGAACTGGCTGTAGAAGGAAAATATATCAAAACCTTATCATCAGAGCTGAGATCTTCTGTGAAAAATCAATAAAGAGTTATACATGGTTTGAGTTTAAACAGTTCTCTGTAGTCATTTAAACATAGTGCATCTGTACAGCTTTTTACCTCTGGAGACCAAGGTAACCTAGCAACCACAGGGCTTAAACCGATTAACTACAAATGAAGTACTGTACGCCTATCAAAGCAATTGTTCATCGTTGCCTTTGTTGCAGGGACTAAGCTAATTGAACATGATACAGTATGAAGATAATTAACACCCATGAGTTTGTTAATTGCCTGTTAGCATTACAACACAGCTCTCGGTTTCTTTTTAACTGTCTCCTTTGTAGGCTCTTACTTCCCTTAAAATGGTGCAGGACCTGTTTAACCGGCAATGGTATCTTGGAGTTTATTAACCCTTTTTAAATTGGAAAAAAAAAAAAAAAAAAGTCCTGTCTTAATGAAGCATATTGCCTGTGCTTGTTAAATGTAAGCTCTCACTTTGTCTCTGTATTTTCCCAAGACTAGGAATTTGTTTTACAGATACTGTACAAACTATGTTTATTTATCGTGCTAATTTATTTCAAGCAATTTGGCCATTATACATGCTCCCAGAAAAAAAAATGGCTTTAGTGTTTCCCTTTATTATTCAGCTGCTCTGCTTTTGAGAGTGAGCGATAAATGTCTTTGAGGGTTGGAATAGTAATTGAAGGCAGCATCTGGTCAGCAGCTGACCAGCTCCGGTTGTCCCGCTCCAACTGAGCGGGCAAGGAAGAAGCTCTGCTGGTTCTATTGGCTAGGCTCTTGGTCTCCTCCGAGTCATGGACTCAATGAACCCCCATTTTATCTCTGCTGGATCACTGAATGGATGCCAGAAAATCAATTGGGCAGGAAAATCTGTTAATCTAAAGAATTCAATCTAAGGGATCATCTAAAATAAAAATTTCAATCGTTACCTTCTCGGAAAAGCACTTTTTGCCCCTCTCAAGTCTGTGGGCACATGTCATGACAATCCCTTGAAAGCCTCTATCACAGGAGTAATTCAAAGTCAATAGAATTGTCTGGCAAAGAACAGTTCGTTTTGGAAAAAAAAAGGAAACAAAATAGGGTGGCTGATTACAAGCTGAAGAGGAAATGGAAAACCCCAATGATGCCTGGCCAGAAACCATTACCACCCTCAGGCCCTGGGATATGCACCCAGCGCTCAAGATGGGCTTCTCTCCTGTGGAGAGGAACACCTTGGCTGTGTCACCATTGTTTAATGTGGATTTTCCCGGATGATCCTCTGTGTTTTTCATTTCTGTGTCATAGTAGTATTGGCTGGGAAGCCAGTCCCAGGAGGGCCCCTTCCAGTGCCCAATTACAAGTTCTATCATCCATCATAAATATTATTTATTCAACAAAATGAATTGCTAATTAATAACTGATGAGCATTATGGCCTTGAAGACTGTACCACTATTAATTATGGTTGGCATGCAAGGGGTCTACCTGGCACGTTTTCACCACAATTAGCCTCGGAAGCTTCCAGGGAATCAGTCTATTCAGATAACTAAAGAAAAGCCTGGCTTCCTCCCTCTTCTGCCTAGGGACTGACAAACACAGCACGGCCTCTGGTCAGGACTCCACCAAACCAACCCCAATATCCCCACAAATGTTTTCTGTGCACCATGATTCATACAAGAGCCTGGGTGTGATGAAGAGAGGACTCCACTTGGAGGCCCGAAGGTCCAGGACATGACCCCACATGGCCGCCATGTTGCTGCAGAAGTGCTGTGGGGGAGATGCGGCCACAGCATGGCAAGGGGAATGGGGCCACTGCCTTCTTTTTAGACTTGACCATTGCCCAGCACCGGTTCCGAGCCCTGGGTGCAGGCACGCAAGAGCTAAACCACTTGAGCAGGCAGCTGGCGGGCCAGACTGCTCACATGTGCTCGTAGTCAGAAGGGAATACATCATCGTTCGCCTTGAAGACCTTCTGATCAGCGACTTAAAGAGGAGAGAGTAAGAAATGCCTTCTTGCCCACTGCTGGGGGAAGAAAAAACAGTAGATTTGAAGAATAAACACCCTTTAGCAGAATAATGCTCTGAAACTCTTTGAAAGTAGAACAAATCTCCTGCATCTGTGCTCTGTGATTCTACCCAATCTTCACACCCAAAGCCCTGTAGGTGCCCAGTAAATATGGATGGATGATAAAGCATCACAAAGACTTTTAAAAGTGAAAAGACTAATAGAAGGGAAAAATTCTTTTTTTTCCTCCTCGCTGTGCCTATAGGCTTCAGAAGGTAAAGAGCTCATTAAGTTGTTACTCAGAATTCTGTAGTTTAGACAATCATTTCAGATTTAGTGCTGGATGCATTCTGAGAATAAGCTGTCTGCATGGCTCAAATTAACTGTAGAACTGGAACTATTCTCTTTGTGCTGGGTAATCAGAACAGCAACTTTCTCATTATCTCATTTAAAAATGTTTGCGGGCTCAAATTATGCAACTATCTATCCTTACCATTCCTCCAAACTGCACAGAACACATCTCCCTTTTTGTCGGTAGGTACATGTGTCCAGAGAGGGATATGGGAAGGAGAAGAGAGGAAGAACAGTATAACCCGCCTCCAGATGGCACAATTATTGCTTTTTGTTATTTTTAGCTTTATAAAATCAAGAATTACAAGTGTCGGTAAAGTGAAGGAAATGATCATGAAACAGCCTGATTAGCCAAACATTCCTCTGAGTTGCCACCACATTTCTCCTTCTCTAGAGATACAGATGCCCAAGTGCACCGACAGAAAGGGAGGGCCAGCAGTCAGGCCAGTAAAGTAGTTAATTGCTAGAGTGTCTTAGGACAGCAAAGGGAACAGTGTCCACAATGGCCCCACAGAACCCCACACAGAGTCCATTTGGTTGACATGGAATTCGTGAAAACAGCGGTGAGAACCTGATGGGAGAACTGAAGGAGGTAGGGGACGTCCAGTGCAGGGGGGGGTGGGTCGAGGAAAAAGGGAGGGAAGGTGGGCAGGAGAACCCAGACTCTGAATCCGACTCCACCACCGTCCATTCACATTCAGGAGCCTGAAGCAATCACTCAGTCAAGTTGAGTAAAGGAGAGTCCTAATGCTTATTCTGCTTTTCTTGCAGATTCATAGGGAGGAGCCAATGAATAATGCATTTGTGACTTCAGTTTGGGAAGCGCTTTGAAAACTACAGACTGTTATCTAGAAATGTAAGATTCCTGATAATTATATTCATTTGCTCCTTGCCCATATCAACCCAGTTCCTGCAAACAAACTGGCCAGGCAGGTTCTGAAGGCCATAGAAGGGAGCATATCCAGCAAACCCTAAATTTGAGAATTCAAGAGTGAGTGAACTCTGAGAGGCCGCCAAAGCTTACGTGAAGAGGACTCGTGTTTTGTTACATGAAAAATCAGGCAAGGACACTGGAGACACAGCCATTTCTAGTGATCGCACGCAAAGTTGCCCCCCCAGCGAACTCAAACTTTAATGTCCTAATAAACACATGGGGAAATGGACAGCACTGAAACTCTGGAGAGTTCTGGCATGGCGTCTAGAAGCCGGCACTTTTAACCAGGAGCTCGGGTCCCTCTAAAGCAGGTAGTGCACAATATCAAATGAGAGGCCCCGCTCTAACCCCTGGAGCAGAGAGCAGAGCTCACCCTGACACCCACTTTTTGTCAATTCCCCGGGACGGTTGTAAACACACCCAAACCAGGCAAAGTCTTCCCAAGAGCCAGGGGCAACAAGAAGGAGCTTTAGTCTTAGTCTTCAGGAAGATCAGACTGGCTCAAGAAGCCATGTGTGTGTCTCAGCTGCCCGAGAAACAGTGCTTTAGGAACGTTCATGGCCCTGATCAAGGAAATCCAGAGGGCGCTCCAGAAATCCCTTGGGATTCTGGAGCAACTTGGCAAATATGTAGATACACATGTTCCTCTCCCTCTGGTAGGCAAATTGTCCTGCAGCCTTATTCCTCCAGAAACATAATACTAACTTTCTGCCCTTCCCCTCTCCTTTCTCTCAAAAAATTAGAGGGACAACACAACACAGAGGCTCTATGCTGACATTAGATAGGTTCCTGTTTGAAATCTGACCATTTGGGGTCTCAGCCTCAATCTCAAGAGGTCACAGATGCCGTGCTCCCTCCCACCTCTCTCAGGAGAAAGGCTCTTGCTGAGTGAAGGCTTCCAAATTCAAACTCAGCATGACATCAAAACCATTCCTTCAGAATCGACAATTGTAACCTTCTTAAACTATAAACTTCTTGAAAATTAGCCCTTGAGTCCAAACAGTGCTCCTTTGGGGGAGAAAGCAGAACTGTGTCCTTCATGCAGAAGGACACCTGTGTATGTGTGACCCAGATTCCATATACTCAGTGTGCCCTTCTCTCCTTGTGGCTTTGCCACAAGGGGGTGGGGGGTGCCATCCCTAACAGCAGGTTTGGAATCTGGCAGGCCGCAGCAAGGTGTTCATGAGCCACAGTCTTCTTGTGATATAACCATTTCTTATTTTTGTCTCAATAGAAAACCCTCAACAGTGGAGGGGAAATAATCCTCTCGCACTAAATAAAACATTTCATTCAACATTTTATACACAGTCTTTTATGCAGTATTTTATACAATACTCCTCCAAACTGTGTTCCATGAAATAGGAGCTGTGAACAAATGTTTATGACAAAGGCTGTTCTGAGGATATGTGAATATGGAGAACACTGCAGGACTTGTCAGGGCTTTCGTGATGCTGAGGAGATGGCCAGCCTCAGAGAGTCTGCAGTGACCAGCATTCCCAAATCTCTTTGGTCACAGGACCTTTTGAGGAAGCCTAAACAGAAAGATACCTAATTCAGTGAAAAACAACTAGAGAAATCCTGCCTTGTAGCATGCATTTTCTCACATCATCCTTTCAGCAAACCCACTGACATAGAAATTACCAGCATTGCCATTTTATAGAAGTGAAAACAAAGTCTCAAGAGACTTCCATCTCCAACAGTCTAGAAATGAAATCTCAGTGAACCCAAGGAAGTTAAGGAAAAATAAACCACCCCCATAGACATACTACGGTGAAACTATAGATCAAAGACAAAAAAAAGATCTGAAAGTAGACCAAGAGAAAAGACAGACTACCTTCAAGTAAGTGACGGGTCATTTGACAGCTAAATTTGCCATAGCAGCAAAGGAAATCAGAAAATAGTAGAAAACCTTCAATGAGCTGCAAGAAAAAATGACCTGTTCCATACTCATTAAAATTATCTTTTAGAACAAAGCAAAATGAAGACATTCATTCAACCGACTCTGCCCAAAGGGATTTAAAGGATATAAGGCAGAAGGAAATTGATCCCAGACACAAAAAGAAATTATTAGAAGGTCAAATGGAAAATACATGAGTAAGTCTAAACAAACATTCACCATGGCCCCTTAACCTAAATGGGATTCCCTGGGAAATGGCTGTGAACCTGAGATTTGTAGCAGAATATTTTTGAGGGAGTTCTCTAGGGAGGAACACCTATTCCTTGAGGAAGTAGAACTGGCAGGGAAGGGAGTTGAATTGGGATGTAGTCACAAAACATCATCTGATCCCACAGAGATCTGTGGAGCTGGATTGGCCATCAGAGTTGTCCCACATTTAGGGAAGGGGGCTTTATCTCCCACATACACCCAAAGCAACCAGGCTTAGTTATCAGCTGTCATTGGGGCGGGGGAGTGGTTAGAGGGAAGGTGGGGGCACAGCTTTGAGCAAGACCATGCTCTTCTGCTGATAACAATTTCCAGTGAGGGACTCAGTTGAAAGGCATCAGCACCAATGCTCCCAGCATCTGGTAGAAGGAGTGACTCCTTCCTGAAGGGGAACCAAGCCAGTGTACACAGCACACATTACAACACTCAAAACAAAATAGTGGAAATAAAACATATGATCAAAGAGCATATAAATCATGAAAAATGATGGAAGTTAGAACCTTCTAAGGTTCTTGTGTTTGGGACAAGAGTAAAGATGTTCATAAACTTTTGACTTTGATAAGACTAAACTTTTTTTTTTTTTTTTTTAAAGAAACAGCTATTTACTGGAGTGCCTGGGTCAGTCTTTGTCTGCCTTCAGCTCCGGTCATGAACACAGAGTCCTGGGATCAAGTCCACATGTGGCTCCCTGGCTTCTACCTCTCTGCTTCCCCTGCTTGTGTTCCTCTCTCACTGTCTCTCTCTGTCAAATAAATAAATAAAATCTTTCTTTTTTTAAAGAAAAAAACAGCTACTTACTGATCACAAGAGACACGCTAAAACAAAGATATGAAAGGATAAAAGTAAAAGGATGGAAAAAGGCAAGGCAAATACTAGACCAACCAACAACAAAAAGCTTGGGTGGCTCTATTTATACCAAACAAAACAGACTTCAAGGCAAATAGAATTACTAGAAGTAAAGGATGCAGTACAAAGTAATGATATGTTCAGCTCACCAGGAAGATGTAGCGATTCTAAATTTGAACACACTCAGTCTCAAAATACATTTGGCCAAAATTGTCAGAGCCACAAAGAAGAATAACAAAAAATATATTAACATATAAATATCAATAAATCAAGCACAGAATATCAGTAGGCTACAGAAGATGTGAAACTAAGCCTCATGGAGGTTACAACTGGGGCCAGAGGTGAGATTTAAGACCAGATTATCTTACTCTGCTCCATGGCACTTTCCACGGTCTCCTCCAGATAAGAGAATGGAAATTGAAAGAATCAAGGGACAGGAAGAGCTACGATACTGATATCAGACTTTGGTTGTAAAATGTGTCTTTTTGGCGGGAAAAATATTTTCACATTTCTCTCACTGAAATCTAAGAGTATTGAAAGTTATGCTAATGTTTCTTAGATGACCCTAATCATCAGTTGTTCCTGTTTCCCTGCTTTTCTTCGTTGTTAGGTGTGGATGGTGGGGGAAAAAAAAAACAAAACATATTTCTTTGCTGCTCAGGACCAATGACAATATTGATCTTTGCAGAAAGAACCACTGCTTAGTCTCAGTTGTCCGGGAAAAGCGACTTCCTATAATACAAAATCCTATCTGAAGAAAGAGCGATGCCCCCTTCTCAAACCCCCAGCATCTCTTCTGATTTTCAGGCTACATTGTATCGTATGGATAAGACAGATCCGTTATGAAGTTAGATAAGCTATAATCAATGTCACCGGAACATTGTAGAAGAATTTGCCCAGAATATAAGGATTTTGCATCTCTCTCCCCTCAGTAGAAGTCATGGATAATGGCACTTAGAGAAAAATGTTCCAAGGGAGGGACCATTTTTCTGTTTGAACAGGCTTCATCTTCTAGTAAATATACACTGAGCCAAGACTGGCAAATGAAATGCTCACGAGGGGATGATCCTCCCAGGCAAATTTCCCATGAGGACAGACAGCGAGGCCTAGAAAATTCTGGGGGAGACCCAACTTGAGGGACCAGGCAGTCCACCCTGAGGACACTGATCAGCCTCAGCCCTGTGTCTCAACGGGCAGCTTAGAAGCCCAGCCTTGGGATTCTTACCTCTTTGGGGTCTTTGACATCTCTGGACAAGGGACCCATACTATGTTTTCCCATTCATCAGGGGCGGGGGTGGGGCGGGACCATACACTAACAGGCACACTAACTTGCTCACTAATCTGGGATGTTTGGTCCCTATTAAAAACCACTGCTCCAGCCTTAGCTTCTCATAAGACCTTTCCTGTGTACCCGGTACAATTTGTCCAAAGGAAGCAAGTACCTTGAGAGCATGGGTTCTAGGATCAGGATCTCAGTGAAATTCTGGCCTCACCACTGACCTTAGGCAAGCACCTTAGCCTGACTGTGCCTCAGTTTCCTGGTCTGTAAAATGGGGATAATGAAAGTACTTAATTCATAAGAATGTCAGTAGGTTTGAGGGAGCTCATACATAGGACTTAGATAAGTGCCTGGCACCAGTTAACATTTGTGATTGCAATTCATTATTTCACTGTTAGTCTCTTGTGAACGTTTCTTAGTATCTTTTCTTGACCAGACCAGTCTCTTGGTATAGGCCGGACCCTCCTTTTTCTCAGGATATCATCCAAGAGATGTCTTGTCCTGAATGATCTCTTCCCTTCATTTTCTTATCTGGCCTTTTTCACCTTGT
>ML108182.1:0-46007 GCA_003697995.1 Taxidea taxus jeffersonii | reverse complement strand
CTGTCTAGTTTAAAATGTCTTAATGGCCAGCACTGTCTAGATCTGCAGTTGGGCTCAATGCATTCAAGCATCAGCACCATCTCCTTTGCTTTTTAGTTTTAGCTTTCTCCCAGAAAATGTGCTTAGTCTGCTACCCTAGCCTCTCTGCTTCCTGTAATAAGGCTGATGCGGGGAACAAAGGCAAAAGAAAAAAAATCAAGTTTCCTTATAACTTACAGCCCATTGACAAGTCCTTGAGATAGGCAGAATGACCTTCTTCTAGGAACTCAATCGCCTCAATGTTAATACTCTGCTAAGGACAGAAGGCAATCTTAGCTTAACATTATCCTGACCTCCAGAATCCTAAAAGTCTGCTTTAACATACAAAAATCCCTTTGGAAACTTCCTTTTTCTCCACCCCCGCCAAGATATATGTTAGCAATCATCCTCCAAGAGTACGGCCCAGTGATATACATCTGAAGGGTCTCCTGACTAAGGTTTTACTAGACAGTAGTAAAGGACCCCTCAAGGTCCCGAAAACCTTGCTTCCAGATTCCTCTGAGATTTATGCTATCCCTAACCCCCTCCCAATTTGAAAGTGTATAATTAGCCACTCCTCAAGACCCCAGTGCAGCTCTTTCTGCCCACGGATCCTGTCCCTGTGCTTTATTTTATAAGACCACCTTTTTGCATTGAAGACATCTCAAGAATTCTTTCTGGACTGTTTGCTCCAAACCCCAACATCTCCACATCAAAGGCCACTTTCCCTGGGTATACAAAGAATCTTTGCCCTTTTTGTCCCTTGTCATTCTGTGCCCCACTTCTTATACAAAACGCCATGGTTTTGGGGAATGTTCACCATGTTTGTTTGCTGGGGCACTATTAGGAGGGAAAGTGACTGCCCCATTTTTATTCATTGGTTCTAGTTCTGCTTTGATAGAGTAACATTTAAAAATATACAGATATGCAGGAAAAAAGTGAAGCAGTATAAAGTATTAAGAGCATAACTGTGCTTTAATCTGGGTCTTCAGTTTCTAATTTAACAGCATTCATACTTCTCAACAATGTCCACAGCTCTGCAAGCATGTGCAATGGCGACATTAGAACACTTTACACTGGAATTCTCAAATACCTGCTCTATGTTCACCCTGTGTTGCATCTGGGTTTTTCATAAGAATTGAGCCATATCTATAATTCACAACTAGAGTCAGGTTTCTGAAGACTGAGATATGAAACACTGCCAAAATACTGTCAATTTGCTTCTCAAACTGAAATTTTAAAAGAAAAGCATAATTTATTCTTTAAAGCAATTTTATACACATGGGCAGTCTAATTAATTTCATAGTGATGTTGGTTGACTATGATACAAAGGAAACAGGTATTTTCTAGGACAATGGGTAAAGGAAGCTTTAAGAATTCGTGGGTGGAAAAAAGATAAAACCTAAACTTTTTCAGATATTTTAAAATTCCTAAAAAACCTTTTGTTCCAAAATTAATTATTTAACTATAGTACATAAGATATATTGACTGTATTGCCTGGCATCAAGATGGGAAACCCTCTTATTTAATAAAATTGTCTTTTCTGGTCCATCTTGGCCCAAGTCCCAGTTGTCTGAGGACAGACTTCTCTTGAAGAGCCTGAAGTTGTAATAAAAAACATTGTTTTCATCTACTGGTTTGTATTCTTGTTCAAGTTCAGTTAGGAAGCCACGTCCAGAGCCACTTCCACATCCTGATCCAGAGCCAGATCCCAAATAGTCCTCAGAAAGAGGGAAGACATCATTCAGCTCCGGGATCTTGTCATTGAAGAAGGGTTGAGGGCTTGGAGGGAAGATTCTGTTGGATTCACCCGGAAGTAGGTTGAATATCAGTCCCTCTCCATCACTGCAGTCTGCAGAATTACTTCCAGGATTGCAGCATGCCTGCTGGTAGCTGGCTATCTGCACAGGAGAACATCTCTCTGGCTCCCGTCCCTGTCTGTGTCTTGGCCCGAACTGCATTGCCAAGGATGGGAGCTGAGCAAGAGTTGGGTTTCTTCTCCACCAATTCCTAAGTTTTCATTTTAAGGCAAATTGGGGAGAAAAAAAAAATTCTTCTGAAGTTCTGCAGTCAACAAGCTAATATGCTCTGCTTAACTAATCTCACCACATTAATAAATAATATACAGTCATTTTTGTCTTAATGGCACATGGGAGCCTATGATGCAGAAAGAAGAGTCAACTGAACAGCACAATTATAAAAGAAATTAGAAAAAGGCAAATTGTCGCCAATAGCTCTGGCAAAAGTTGTTATATAACATACAGTTTTTTTTTTAAAAAAGGTCTTAACTTATGATCCATAAAGGGACTGGGAGCCTACTAAAAGAAAATTATGTGTATGTATATGAGTTACTGTGTATTTTTTCTGAGGCAAGATCTCTGAATATATTATAGCCTCCTCCAGATTTTCAAACAAGTTTGTGAACAAAAACTGGTTAAGAACAACTGTTTTAAAGAACTGCCAAAACTTAGAGTTTTAGAAGGAAAATCTATTAAAAGTAGCTCACTTTTACTGAAAAGTCACTGTGTGCCAGGGACTAGGGTAAGTAATGACATAATTGTATTTATTAATCCTCATAATAATCCTATTATACAAATAACCAAAAAAATCCATGGATAAATTTGTTCATTCATTCACTGTTTGTTGAAAACCAACTATATCTGAGGTACTATCAGTGGAAAAAAACACGAAAAACAAATTCTTTTCTTTGTGGAGCCTTCACTCCAGTCAAGGGGAAAGAGACAAAAAATTAAAGAAAGGAACAGACAGTGATCAGTACATTGATTAAAATAAATGTGATATCCTAGAGTCATTGACCAAGAGCATGGGCATCCCCAAGGAGTTTAACAGACAACCAGAATCTCAGGACCCACATGAGGGGTCTGAATCAAAATGTGTAGTATGACAAAAAACCTGGGCATTTCATCTGCACATTAAGGTTTAAAAAGCACAATGCTAGGGAATGACTGGGGACTCCTAAGAGTTGTAAGAAAAAGCCTTTCCATGGAAGGACATTTACCTTGATACCTGAATGCCAAAAGGAGTCAGCCCTGAGGAAGATCTGGGAAAACACCCCAGGTGAAGAGAAGAGCTCTGGCAAAACCCTCAAGTGAACATAGAAATAAGCTTTACATTTTTGAGGGAGAAAACGTAAGTTTATGTGGCTGATTTACATGAACAAAATGGAGTATATTATAAGATGAAGTCGAAAAGAGGAGCAAGGGCCAGATCATTTAGGGTCTTATAAACCATAGTAAACAGTATAGACTTACAAACAGGAGTAAGAATAAGTAGATTTTGATCAACAGCATGACATGATTTTTCAAAAGATTACTTCTATAGATATAAGATGGTAGGAATGCAAAGTAGAAGCAGAAATGGATGGATTATATGGTGTGTGAGTTACAGCTCAATGAAGTTATTACATATATATTTTTTTAAGTAGAAGCAGAGAGACCAGTTTGGAAACTGAAGATCCAGATTAAAGCACAGTTATGCTCTCAATACTTTATATTGCTTTATTTTTTTTCCTGGATATCTGTATATTTTTAAATGTTACTCTATCAAAGCAGAACTATAACTAATGAAAAAAAATTGGGGGCAGCCACTTTCCCTGTTAATAGTGCCCCAGCAAATAAACATGGTGAACATTCCCCAAAACCATGGCGTTTTGTATAAGAAGTAGGGCACAGAGTAATAAGGAACAAAAAGGGCAAAGATTCCGGGCGCCTGGGTGGCTCAGTGGGTTAAAGCCTCTGCCTTCGGCTCAGGTCATGATCCCAGGGTCCTGGGATGGAGCCCCACATCGGGCTCTTTGCTCAGCAGGAAGCCTGCCTCCTCCTCTCTCTCTGCCTGCCTCTCTGTCTACTTGTGATCTCTGTCTGTCAAATAAATAAATAAAATCTTAAAAAAAAAAAGGGCAAAGATTCTTTGTATACCCAGGGAAAGTGGCTTTTGATGTAGAGATGTTGGAGTTTGGAGCAAACAGTCCTTCAATGCAAAAAGGTGGTCTTATAAAATAAAGCACAGGGACAGGATCCGTGGGCAGAAAGAGCTGCACTGGGGTCTTGAGGAGTGGCTAATTATACACTTTCAAATTGGGAGGGGGTTAGGGATAGCATAAATCTCAGAGGAATCTGGAAGCAAGGTTTTCGGGACCTTGAGGGGTCCTTTACTACTGTCTAGTAAAACCTTAGTCAGGAGACCCTTCAGATGTATATCACTGGGCCGTACTCTTGGAGGATGATTGCTAACATATATCTTGGCGGGGGTGGAGAAAAAGGAAGTTTCCAAAGGGATTTTTGTATGTTAAAGCAGACTTTTAGGATTCTGGAGGTCAGGATAATGTTAAGCTAAGATTGCCTTCTGTCCTTAGCAGAGTATTAACATTGAGGCGATTGAGTTCCTAGAAGAAGGTCATTCTGCCTATCTCAAGGACTTGTCAATGGGCTGTAAGTTATAAGGAAACTTGATTTTTTTTCTTTTGCCTTTGTTCCCCGCATCAGCCTTATTACAGGAAGCAGAGAGGCTAGGGTAGCAGACTAAGCACATTTTCTGGGAGAAAGCTAAAACTAAAAAGCAAAGGAGATGGTGCTGATGCTTGAATGCATTGAGCCCAACAGGGGCGCCTGGGTGGCTCAGTTGGTTATGCGACTGCCTTTGGCTCAGGTCATGATCCTGGACCCCCAGAATTAAGTCCCACATCAGGCTCCCTGCTCAGTCTGCTTCTCCCTCTGACTCTCCCCCCCTCATGCTCTCTTTCTCCCCATCTCATTCTCCCTCTCTCAAATAATAAATAAAAGCAAAGAAAAAGAAAATTCATGAGTGAAAAAAATATTCACAAGTGACAGAATTCTGAAAGGTAAAGAAAACTAACACTATGAAGTACCTATTATGTACTTAGCACAGAGAACTTTCTGTATATTATCTTTTCTCAAAAAAACCTGAGGTAAAAAAATAATAATAACTTTTTTAAAAATCTGGGGATGCCTGGGTGGCTCAGTCGGTTAAGCCACTGCCTTCGGCTCAGGTCAGGATCTCAGGGTCCTAGGATTGAGTCCCACATCAGGCTCCTTGCTCATCAGGGAACCTGCTTCTCTCTGCCTCTGCCTGCTTGTTCTCTCTCTCTCTCTCTCTGACAAATAAATAAATACAATCTTTAAAAAAAAAAATTCTGAAGTAGCTATTGCTATTCCTTACAAATGAGGAAACTAAAATAACTTAAAAGGTTAGAAAACTCAAGCTAGGATCTGAAGCTAAGTGACCCAAACCACCAGGATGTCACTCTCGTTAAAACAACCATAATGCCATCGATAAGTGAAGGCTGTGCTCCCACTTGTCGTAGCCGGGCAACAGAAAATCAAAACACGAACCTCTCTCAGGCCTTCTAGTTTGAAGTACTTAAGCCTCTTGGAGCAACCACCAATCTCTTCTCCTCCTGGACCCATCCTCCTCAAGCCCAGCCAGAGCCCTGCCCCGAACGCACGCCAGGGTCAGCCTGCCTCTGCTCAGAAAAAGGACTTCCAAAACCCACCAGCAGCAGCTTTTCCTATTAAATGCCCCAAACTGAAGTGCTAGAGGAAAGAATTCCTCTCCCTCTATAAATTGAAAAGGCCTTATATTTCACATTGTTGGCTTTTATGGTTTTGACAAACCAGACTTATGTATACCTTTTTGAGCTTTGATGACAAAATATGAATATATTTGGCACTAAATAAGACAATGGCCTAGCCCTCAAACATGAAGAGGACACAAAGCTGGGAGACAAATCCATGCTGGATTACAATCCTGATTCAAGAGGATGTTGACGTGCTTACAAAAATTGGATGAAACTCCCAACATAAAATTTAACTAAGCTGCATTTAAGTTCAAAAGTTTAATTAGACTGAAAAGAATCAACTGAGAAACCTATGAAATAAAAGAACTTAATTCAGTCAGCAGCTAAGCAAATATTTATAAGGCATCTATAGAGTGCAAAGGTCTGTGCTAAAAACTTCTAATGCAATCGGGGTGAGCTGGAAAGACACAGTAACTGCTCTCAAAATACAGTGCACTGGGAGAGATACAAATAAGCAGATCAACATCTCTAATGAAGTATAGGAAGTAGTAAAGGAAAAAGGAGGATGCTAGGAGATCACAGAGCTGGAGCTAATAATCTAGCCTAGGGACATAAGGAAGGGTACTCAGAGGCACTCAGTTGAGAGCAACAGGACAAATGGATGTGAGCCAAGGAAGGGAGGGAGGGAAAAAAGGAGAGAGGGAGAGAATGAGATTCACTGGCCTGAGAGAAGGCTCTGAAACACAATGCAACACTAAAGAAAATGAAACAAGTTCAGTATGGCTGAGCTACAAAGTGGAAAGGAACCCAGCAAGAGATGAGCTACTAGAGAATTATAAAGGAATCAGGTAACACAGGGCTTTACAATGATAAGCAAGTTGAATTTAACCTTGAAGACAATAAGAAGCTACTTACGAGTTTTAAAGAATGCAGTAGCTTGATTATGTCCCCTCTTAAGCAAAAAAGGTTACTGGAAAAATATCTTAACAGTTTTATCTAACATACTAGCAATAACCAGTTGGAACATACAATAGGAAAAAAAAAGGATCCTACTTAAAATTACAATAAAAGGTCTATAATAAAGATGAGTATTATCTTTGCAAGACTTATATAAAAAATCTCAAAGGCATAAAAGAAAATTTGGAAAAATGGACATAATATTATTAGAAACACATGCAATTTTACCAACATTGCCAATTCTTTTAATTCTTCACAATTTACAGATTAAATACAGTTCCATTAAAAATCCTCAGAAAATTGTGAAGAAGTAATGAGGGAATCTTGCCTACCAGATGTGAAATATAAAACATTATGATCAAAAGATAAATTAATAGGGGCGACTGGGTGGCTCAGTCGGTTAAGCATCCAAATCTTAGTTTCAAATCAAGTCCGATTTAGGGGTCCTGAAATCAAGCCCCGCCTCAGGATCTGTGCACTGCGCTGTCAGCTAGAGATTCTTTCTCTCCCTCTCCCCCTGCCTTTCCCCCTTTGTGTGTATGCACACATGCACTCACATGCTCGCTCTCTAAAATAAATAAATCTTTTAAAGAATAGAATACTCAAAAAAAGTCTTCATGGCATAATATAGAATGAAAGAGAGAAGCATAATAAATCACTGTTCTTTTATCATCTAACTTACGTCTTTGTTATTCATCTTGTCTGTCCCTCTCAAATAGACTGCAGGCTACAAGAGGATAGGTTGTTCAATTCACTACATTCCTAGCACTGACAATGCCTGGCATATGATAGGCACACAATAAATAATTGTTGAATAAATAAATTAAGCAATGGGAGGCAACAGATTAGTCAACAAGTAACATCTTGACCACTGGAAGACAACAGAAAAAAAATAGATTAGCCCTTCATACTACATACCTAAATAAATTCCAGGTGGTTTTAAATTATAAATATTATATTCAAAAAAGAAACTACATATGAATATTTATTTAGTATATAAGTCTGCAAACTATGGCCTACAGACCAAATTCAGCCATTCCCATTAGTTTATGTACTGTCTATGACAGTTTTCACACTACAATACCAGAGTTGAGTTGCTGCAACAAAGACCATATGGCCTGCGAGGTCAAAAATATTTGTTATCTGCTCTTTTACAAGAAAAAAAAAAAAAAAGTTTGTAATCTCTGATCCATTCTCTTAATAGGTGTGGACTTTCTAAACCCAATCCTGTCTGGAATCACAATCACCTGTGAAACTCAGACTTAATGAATCCCAGTGAAATGCCAGTGGGGGGAGGGGGAGCGCCTGAGTGGCTCAGTTGTTAAGCACATGCCTTCAGTTCAAGTCCCGAGCAGGGGTAGGATCAAGCTCTGCATCAGGCTCCCTGCTCAGCCAGAAGCGGGCTTCTGGCTCTCCTACTCCCCCTGCTTGTGTTCGCTCTCTCACTGTCTCTCTCTGTCAAATAAATAAAATCTTAAAAAAAAAAAAAAAAATATATATATATATATACACACACACACACATATATAATGCCAGTAGGAAGGGATCAAAAACCTAAATGTAATGAACTATAAAATGCTCAGAAGAAAACATAATTGTAAATCTTTATAACTTTGTATTAGGCAATGAGTCTTAGAAATGATATCAAAAAGCAACCAAAGAAAAAATATATTGAACTTCATCAAAATTAAAACTTTTACACAAAGAATATTATCCAGAAAGTGAAAAACACCACCCCCAGAATGAGGAAAATATTTGCAAATCACATGTCTGCTATGGAACTTGGCTCCAGAATACATAATTTTTTTTTAGGATTATTTATGTATTTATTTATTTATTTGACACACAAAGAGAGATAGTGAGAGAGCACAAGCAGGGGAATGGCAGGCAGGCAAGCAGAGGGAGATGGAGAAGCAGGCTCCCCACTGAGCAAGGAGCCCGATGTGGGACTCAATCCCAGGACCCTGGGATCATGACCGGAGCCTAAGGCAGACGCTTAACTGACTGAGCCACCCAGGCACCCAGAATATATAAATTCTTACAACTCAATTTTATAACACAATTTTTTAAATAGGCAAAGAATTTGAAAAGACAGATACATGAATGGCCAACAAATACATAAAAAGATGCTCAACATGGGTAATGGATAAGGAAATGCAATTCAAAACCACAAAACAATACCACGTCACACCCACGAGGAGAGTGAAGATCAAAACGACAACAGTAAGTGTTGAAGAGGATATGGAGAAATTAGAACCTATTACTGGTAGGAATGTAAAATAGTACAGGTACTTTGGAAAACAGTAACATTTCCTCAAAAAGTTAGAGTTATGAGAAGACCCAGCTATTCTACTTCTAAGGATACACCAAGGAGAAATGAAAACACACGTCCACACAGTGTATACACAAATGTTCATGGCAGCATTATTCACATTAGCCAAAAAGTGGAAAGTCCATCAACTGATGAATAAAACATGGTATATCCATCCACACATTGAAATATTATTCAGCCACAATAAGGAATGAAGTACTGATACATACTACAACTTGGATAAACCTCAAAATAATTATGCCAAGTGAAAGAAGGCAGGAGAGGACCATGTGTTTTTATGGTTCCATTTATATGAAACGTCAGTAGGCAAATCCATACAGACATAAAGTAAATTAGTGGTTGGCAAGGGCTTGGGGCAGTGGAGGAAGGGCTGACAGAGAGGAACAGGTAGTGGCCCCTAATGAGTATTTGATAATGGTGAGGTCTCCACAATTTTGTAAATATTCTAAATATTCTGAATTGCACACTTTAACAGGATGAATTTTAGGGAATATGAATAAAATTCCTTTTATTCAAGGAATAAATTTTATGGAATATGAATTCCCTAATAAAATTTTAGGGAATATGAATTATTTAGGGAAAAACAAAATTTTCCCTAAAATTTAGGGAATATGAATATAAATTTTAGGGAATATGAATTATGAATTTTGGGGAATATGAATTTTTTAATTAAAAAGTTCTAAGAAAAATTCTAATAGGAATATTCCCAGTATATAAGTATTTAAAAAAAAACCTTGTATCCAGTATAATATAAAGAACATCTCCCAATAAGCCCAACAACCCAATTTTATTTTTTTTTTAAGATTTTATTTATTTATTTGACAGACAGAGATCACAAGTAGGCAGACAGGCAGACAGAGAGAGAGGGGAGAAGCAGGCTCCCTCCTGAGCAGAGAGCCCGTTGCGGGGCTCGATCCCAGGACCCTAGGATCATGACCCGAGCCGAACGCAGAGGCTTTAACCCACTGAGCCACCCAGGCGCCCCCAACAACCCAATTTTAAAAGGGACAGAAGTCGGGCAACTGGGTAGCTCAGCTAGTTAAGCAGCCCACTCTTGATTTTGGCTCAGGCCATGATCTCAGAGTCATGAGATCAAGCCCCATATCAGGCTCCCTACTCACTGCAGAGTCTGCTCTAGATTCTCTCTCTGCCTCTACCCCTCCCCCCACTCACACTCTCACTCTCTAAATAAACAAATAAAATCTTTAAAATAAATAAGTAAATAAATAATAAAAGGAAAAGCATATCAACAAGTGCTTGACAAAATAAGATACATTAATGGTAATAAACACATGAAAAACTGCTCAACATCTTTAGTCATTAGGTAGATGCAAATTTTTGTGTTTAATTTTTTTTTTGTTATCTCTACACCCAATGTGGGGCTCAAACTCAAAAACCTAAGATCAAGAGTCACATGCTTTACCAACTGAGCCAGCAAGGTGCCCCAGTATATGCAACTTTAAGCCATAATAAGATATCATTTCCATTCACTAAAATGGGAAAAATTTAGAACCTTGACAATCCCAATTGTTGGTAAAGATACACAGCAACCAGAACATTCATACATTATTGAGAGTATAAAATAGTAAAATTACTTTAGAAACAGTTTAGCAGTTTCTTATAAACTATACTCCTTATATGAACTAAAAATGCCATTCCTAGGAATATACCCAAGAGAAATGAAAAAATACCCAAAAATACAAGATTGTAGCAGATGGAAACAACTCAAAAGTCCATTGAAAGAAGAATGGATAAACAGATTGTAGTATATTCATATAAAGGAATACTGCTCAGCAATAAAAATAAACATTTCACATTTTAGCAGTTTACCTGAAAAACATGTAAAGTGAAAGAAACCAGACACAAACAAATATATACTATATAATTCCATTATTAAATTCTAAGAACAGAAAAAGTCATTGTGATAGATAAAATTAATCTATGGTGACACAAATCAGAACAGGGATCACCTATAGGATACATAGAATGAATAAAAGGGTAAAGAATAAACTTTCCAGGGTGATGGAAATGTTCATTATCAGAAGTCAGCAAGCTACTGGGACGGCTGGGTAGCTCAGTCAGTTAAGCATTTGCCTTGGGCTCAGGTCATGATTCCAGGCTCCTGGGAATGAGTCCTGCATCCAGCTCCTTGCTCAGCAAGGAGCCTGCTTCTCCCTCTGTCTGCCGCTCCCCCTGCTTGGGCTTGGGCTTTCTCTCTCTCTCTCTGACAAATAAGTAAAATCTTTTAAAAAAAGGAAAAAAAAAAAGTCAGCAAGCTATAGACCATGAACCAAATCAGTTCAATGCCTGATTTTATAAATGATTTTAGGGACGCCTGGGTGGCTCAGTTGGTTAAGCAGCTGCCTTCGGCTCAGGTCACGATCCCAGCATCCTGGGATCAAGTCCCACATCGCGCTCCTTGCTTGGCAGGGAGCCTGCTTCTCCCTCTGTCTCTGCCTGCCACTCTGTCTGCCTGTGCTCTCTCTCTCTCTCTCTCTCTCTAACAATAAATAAATAAAATCTTTATAAATGATTTTAATGGAACATAGCTGTGTTCATTTACACAGTTTCTATGGTTGTTTCTGCACAACAAGGTTAAGAATAAAATGTGATAGAGACCCTACAGCCCACAAAGCATGCAATATTTACTATCCGGCCCTTTACGGGAAAAGTATGTCAACCCCTATTCTGCATCTTCATTGAATGCAAGTAACAGTGAATACATTTACTAAAACTCACTAAATATACATTTAAGATTTGTGCATTTCAATCTAGGTCAATTTTACTTCACTTTTAAAAAAAAATTCCAAAACATTTTTTGAGGATATTCCTAAATCAATCTGAAATTTATATAGCAATGCACAGGACCTAGAAGACCCTAAACTAATGCTGTATAAAAGAAATATAATGTGAACATATAGAATTTATTTTTTTTTAAGAGCTACATTTTTTAAAAAGTGTTTTAATGGCACCTAGGTAGCTCAGTCAGTTAAGCATCTCCCTTCGGCTCAGTTCATGATCCCCGGGTCCTGGGATAAAGTCCCACATTGGGCTCCCTGCTCAGCAGGGAGTCTGCTTCTCCCTCTGCCCCTCCCCCCAGCTCATGTACTCATGTGCTCTTAAAAATAAATAAATAAATTTTTTAAATCTTTAAAAAAATAAGTTTTTTAAAAGAGGTGAAACTGGGGTGCCTGGGTAGCTCAGTGGGTTAAAGCCTCTGCCTTCAGCTCAGGTCATTATCTCAGGGTCCTGGGATCGAGCCCCACATCGGGCTCTCTGCTCAGTAGGGAGCCTGCGTCCCCCTCTCTGCCTGCCTCTCTGCTTACTTGTGATCTCTCTGTCAAATAAATAAATAAATAAAATATTTTTTTAATATTATATTAAAAAAAGAGGTGAAACTAATTTTAATCATACATTTTTATTTTATCCAACATATCCAAAATATTATTTCAACTATTAGATGATTTTTTTATAGCAGATCTTTTCTATTTCTGCACACCTGTGAGTAGAGACACAGACAGCCTTTGTTCTAGATAGTCTTTCAACAATAGGAGTTGCTGTCTAGTATAATAATGTCTCCCTACAGGTCAAAACCCAAGATTTACTTGTAATACCCTTATAAAAGACAGGGTTTTCTAAGCTCAGGGCTTCTCAGTTGTGAAACAAAGACACTGAGTGTGAGTATGCCAGCATCTACCTGGGCCAATCTCTGCATCACCCCCATGGGGCTTGAGGGGAAAGGGGAATGGTGGCAAACATGACACTCACATTGCCTGCTGGGCCATGAGTAATAAAATTCTTTGTTTCTGACCCAGGGTTTCACATCTTCTGCCAACATTCACGACATCCTAACAAGCTAACGTGTTTCTTGCAAGCAGGATAAAATCTAAGCTCCTTCACAGTTCTTGACATCAAGAACTATAATCAACATGTACTCAGATTTTTACATTTTTATATATCTTATTTTTCCACATTTTTTCGGCATATATTTTGCATTTAGACTATATCTCAATTTGGATGCTAAATTTTCACTGGAAATACTTTATCTGTGCTTAGACTTCACAAAATCTATAATTGAGAAATTAGATTCATATTCCTGAGTTGTTCCAAGAATACTTATGTTAATAATGAAGAAAGCTATGTAAGTATGAGGACAGGAGGTATCTGAGAAATATGTATCTTCTGCTTAATTTTGCTGTGAACCTCAAACTGCTCTAAAAGTCTTTTTTTTTTTTAATGTTTTCCAATGTCTGAATCAGGTATCCTTTTTAATATTTATATTTAACTAAAATTAAATAAAATTTAAGATTCACCTCCCAGTCACGTTAGCCACATGTGGCTAGTGGCTTTGGTACCAGACAGCTCACTTAGGCCTAGTCAATCTTGAAACAGAGTGAAGTTGGAGGACTCATGTAGATTGACACTAAAATTATAAAGCTAAAGAATTAGGGTACTGTGGTGTCAGCACAAAAACAGACCAAAGGAAAAAAAAAGAAACCCACATATACATACAGTCATCAATTTATGTCAAAGGTAGTGCTGCAGTAGCCTGGTAAAAAATGCAAAAAATGTCCCACATGAAAAAAAAATGAATCTTGACTGCAGTTTAACATAACATACAAGCATTCCAGATGGACCATGGATCTAAGTGTGAAAAGTAAAACAATAAAACTCCTAAAAGATATCAGAGTACCTTCATGACATTAAAGTAAGCAAAGATTTCTTAAATAGGATACCAAAAAAAAAAAGGCTGATAAATGGACATTACAATTAAGTACTATTTGTGAAAAAACTCCACTAAAAAAACTAATTAAAAAAAAAAAAAACCTAAAATGCAAACCACAGACCATGAGAAAATATTTGCAATTTATACATGTGACAAAGGACTAATATCCAGAACATATAAAGAATTACAATTATTAACAGACAAAAAAAATGCATTAGGAAAATGGACAAAACACTTGAAAAGGTATGTCACAAAAGATTCTATCCAAGAGTCCTATAAATATGTAAAAAAAGGTAGTCAACCTCAAAAGTCATCTGGGAAAAGCAAAATAAACCACAATGAGATATCACTACACATTTAGTTGAGTGACTACAACTGAATACAAGTATCAATGAGGACACATGGCAGCTGAAATCTCATACACTGCTAGTAAAAATATATTTTAATGTAACCATTTTGGAAAACTGGTCTTGTCTACTAAAGATGAACATATATTGTATGATCTAGCAATTCTCAGGTATCTGCCCACCAGAAAGCACACATATGCACACCAAAATATATGTACAAACTTTCATAGCAGTATTATAAATAGCAGTAGCCAAAAACTGGAAACAACCCCAATACCTAAAATTGCAGAATGGATTTGAAAATTGTGGTAGAGGGGTGCCTGGGTGGCTCAGTGGGTAAAGCCACTGCCTTTGGCTCATGTCATGAACTCAGGGTCCTGGGATTGAGCCCCATATCCGCATCTGGCTCTCTGCTCAGCAGGGAGCCTGCTTCTCCCTCTCTCTGCCTGCCTCTCTGCCTACTTGTGATCTTTCTCTCTCTCTGTCAAATAAATAAGTAAAATCTTTTTTAAAAAAAAATTGTGATAGAATCCTTATACCAGAATGGCTAATATCAAAATGATAGGAAATTAAGTGAGGATGTGGAGAAAAAGGCACCCTTGTGCACCGCTGGGGGAATATAAATTCATGCCCCCACTGTCGGAAACGTGGAGATAATGTAAAAGATTAAAAATAGAAATGCACACAATCCAGGAATGCCACTAGTGGGTATTTACCCAAAGAAAACAAAAACTAATTTGGAAAAAACATATGCATCCCTAGTTTATTGCAGCATTATTTACAAAGCCAAGATATGGAGCAATCTAAGTGTCCATCAACAAATGAACGAATAAAAAAGATATGGTATATATGTACAATGGAATACTACGCAGCTCTTAAAAAAAAGAATGTGATCTTGCCATTTGCAACAACATGGATAGACCTCTAAAAGTATGATGCTAAGTGAAATAAGTCAGACAGAAAGACGAATACCATAGGATTCCACTTATGTGTGGAATCTAAACAAATGAACAACAAAAAAAGCAGAAACAGACCCATAAACACAGAACAAACTGGTGATTTCCAAAGGAGCAGGAGGTGGAAGATGGGCAAAATGGGTGAAGGGGATTGGAAGGTACAAGCTTCCAGTTACAGAACATGTAAGTTTTGGAGATGAAAGATACAGCATAGGGAATATAATCAATGGTGCTGTAATAGCATTGTATGGTGACCAACAGTAGCTACACTGTCAGTGAGCACAGCATAACCTATAGAGTTCTCCAATCACTATGGGGTGTACACCTGAACTATTGTAATGTTGTGTGCCAACTATACTGCAGTTAAAAAAATAAAAGACCTTTAAGAAAATTATGGTCTAGGGGCACCTGGGTGGCCCAGTGGGTTAAAGCCTCTGCCTTTGGCTTAGGTCATGATCCCAGGGTCCTGGGATCAAGCCCCACATTGGGCTCTCTGCTCAGCAGGGAGCCTGCTTCCCCCACCCCCTGCCTGCTGTTCTGCCTGCTTGTGATCTCTGTCAAATAAATAAATACAATCTTAAAAAAAAAAAAAGCTACTTAAAAAAAATTGTGGTCTAAGTATACAATGTCATATTATATTCAGCAAATGAATTAACTGTTACTATAGGTAAAAGATATGTAAAAGGTGAACCTCACAAACAATGTTAACTGAGATAAGCATCATGATTCTATGTATACAAAATTTAAAAACAGGCAAAATAAATTAGTAGTAATATATATCAGGATGTTGATTACCATTGCAAGTAAAGGGCTAGCAACTCAGAGAGTGCACAACAGTTGCCTCGGGCATTATAAATGTTCTCTTTCTTGATTTAGGTTGTATTACACAGATCTATTCTCTTTACGAAAATTTGGTAGGCTTTAAAATTATCACGTGTACTTTTCTAAATGAACATCATACCTCAATAACTTTTTAGTTTTTTTAAGAATTTTTTTGAAGATTTTATTTATTTATTTGACAGAGAGAGAAATCACAAGAAGGCGTAGAGACAGGCAGAGAGAGAGAAGCAGGCTCCCTGCTGAGCAGAGAGCCCGGCGCGGGGCTCGATCCCAGGACCCTGGGATCACGACCTGAGCCGAAGGCAGAGGCTTTAACCCACTGAGCCACCCAGGCGCCCCATAACTTTTTAGATTTTTTAAAAGGATTTATTTATTTGGGAGAGAGAGAGAGAGCTTGAGTGGGGGGAGGGGCAAAGGGAGAGGTAGAACCAGATGCCCTGCAGAGCAAGGAGCCCATGCATGGCTCAATCCCATGACCCTGGGATCAAGATCTGAGCCAAAGGCAAGCACCCCACAACTTTTTAATTTTTTAAATATACTTAGTTGTCTCTTCTGTATTTTCTACTATGCACACGTACTATTTTTATAATATTTATTTTTAAAAAGAAAAAAATTAATCAAATACAAATTGGAGAGATCTTATCTTAAAAGCCCTAGGAGTCTTAAGGTGAAACATGAATGTAATAGGACACAGGAAAGGTAACTACAACACTCCTCTAGGCAGACATATCTAAAGGAATATACTGAGAGATGGGGGCCATATTTTCAGAGCAACATTCAGAAAGTAGATTGTAATCTCAAGAATGAAAGTAGTTCTAGGGATCTAGAAACCATGTCATGAGACTTGACTAACAGGACAAGGGACAGCTAACACTGAGAAGAGACATAGTAATATCCCATCACCGTATGTCTAGCATATAGATGGCACCAAGAAACATATGGGGAATGAATGAAGGAATGAATGAAAGAAAGAAATCTAAGTCTTTAATGTTTGAAAGGCTGTCAAATGGAATTAGGACAAGGATGATGAATGAATGAATAAATGAGTAAATAAGTAAATGATACTATCAATCTTGGTATATTTAAAGATTTTATTTATTTATTTGACACAGAGAGAGAGAGATCACAAGTAGGCAGAGAGGCAGGCAGAGAGAGAGAGAGGAGGAAGCAGGCTCCCTGCTGAGCAGAGAGCCTGATGCGGGGCTCCATCCCAGGACCCTGAGATCATGACCTGAGCCGAAGGCAGAGGCTTTAACCCACTGAGCCACCCAGGCGCCCCTCTTGATATATTTAAAGAACTGTCATATGTGCAGTCCGGGGTAGAGTTATATATGCTGTGCCTGAGGAAAGTTTCAAGATGAATGTAAAGAAGGTAAAGAAAAGCTCAAATTTCATTCTACTTAAAGAATTTTCTAGGGGCACCTGGCTGCTTAGTCTGAAAAGCACGAGACTCTTAATCTCAGGGTCATGAGTTCAAGCCCCATGCTGGGTATAGACATTACTTAAAATAAGTAAATAAAATTTAAAAAAAAAAAAACCTTTTCTAACTGTAGGGCATCCAAAAATGAAAGAAACAGTTAAGGCAGAAACTACATGCTTATATAACATCATTTGACTACATGACACAGGTCCTCTTCAGCTTTAATATTCTTTGACTCTATAAAATATTATCTTTATATCTTTCTGCACAGCAAATAATTCACAAATATTTGAGTTACTTTTGAAAACAATATCAATTTTTTTACTAAATGAAGATATATCACTTGCATACTATAAATCAAACTTTCACAGCTTTCATTGAAACAGCATGACAAAGAACCTCTAGGTATTCCGAGTATCCAGAGAAAAGGTAGTTAAATCCAGAAGAACAAAAACCATCCCTGGTTACCTACAGAGGCCCTCTGCATAATCTTAAAGAAAAAAAGAAAATCAAAACTGCATTTTCTAGAATTCAAAGCACTGAAATCAGACTGGGTCCTTTGCCATTAATTTAATGAATTCTCCCCCCCCAAAGTTAAAATTACTTCAGTAATTCTGTATAAAGTTGAGTTCATTCCATTTCTACTCACTGACTAGAATCTACCAACTCTGGCATTTTAATATTTAAATTACTCCTAGCATAGCTCCACATTCATATAACAATTCTTATCGTTTTCAAAGTACTTTCTCACATAATAACTTATTTGAGCCTCGTAAATGACCTGCAGGGAAGGGAGAGTTACGATAATTAATCCCATTTCTACAGATGAGAAAATGGAAATGACAAATTAAATGACTGTCCCAATACGATCAATGAAACCAAAATCACAATCCAGTCTTTGCAGGTCACATTTTATTATTCATCTGGTATCCCATATGTTCATCAGTCCTAAGATAGAACTGATCAAAATTCTTCAAAGTAACAGTTATGGAATAAAAGGAGGTTCACTTCTTCACAAAGAGGAAGAAGAATGTTGCCAAAAAGAACACATGCTTAGTTAAATGAAATCAAAATTATATAAGGAATTTAGATTTCCAGTTTAAAATGTTTACCCAACTGCTGTGAGAAAAATGCACAATCAGGAAAAGCACATTTAATATTTCTAAAGGGCTGGATTAAAATTTCAGCTGTAAACTTCATTACTGTAATTAGATTTTTAATGCATATTTATTAAACATCCATTCAAATACTGTGTTCACAATTATTCATGAGTTATTTGTACATTTGTGTTGATTTTAACAAACTGTAAACAGTGGCCACTGACCAGAAATGTTCTCCTACAATGACAGAAGCCCATACTAAGGTCATAGGCAGCCCATTTATGCTCTATTATGTTCTAATCATACCCCAAATATAAATATTCAGCTGTTTTTTTGAAAACTGCAATGGTCATCAATGACCCAAAAAGTTAGACTTACCAGTGACATTAAAGACCCATGTTTGATTCAGTGATGAATAAACAAAGTGCAGAATAGAAGAAAATCAAATCTTAATTAAACTCTTTCTTTAGAAAAACAACATAAGCCATCATCAAGGAATGCATCACAAGATGATTTACTTTATTTATAAAAGGCTGATTTAGGGGCTTTAAAAGGGTGCTTTTGATTTAAATAGAAAAATTATGAAAATTAAAACTAAATGCTTGCTGGTTATCATTCTTTTCCTTTAGAAGCTGGTTAATCTTAATGTGCCAGTGTATAACTTTACAAAAGGAAAAAAATAGTACTTTAAATTTCATGATAACAAATCAGTAAAATACCGCCTAAAAATCTGAATAAAGCTATTCTGAAGTAATTATAGGCATGGCCTAGCATACTGAGTAACTCTTTAATATTCACCCTGTTCATACACTATTTAATAATGAGATCTAAGGGATCTATCTTCTTTCAAGTGCTAAAGAAAAATAACATTTTTCAGGTTCATTTAAATTTTTTATATACACATACATGTAAGAAATTTTTAATAGAATCTACATGGTTTACATTTAAGATAGAGTTACGTTACGAAGCTATGAAGGAACTATTCTAAGAATTACCTATTCAGGCTTTAAAAGTTGTTGAAAACTGCTACCCGGGCAAGAATACGGATAGATGATGTGTTGGAAAGTAACTCCCAGAATGGGCTCAATGAAGAGAAGAAATAAGAGAGCAGAAGCAAAACAGTGAACAAAAGCTATGGAAAAGATTCTGGAGATTAAAATATCAGAACCTCCAAGAGAGTAGATGCAGAAAGGGGACCTCAGTTGAGGACTTTAGCGAAGGAAGACCTAACACAGCAGGAAGAACAGACATATCCAAAAGGTTTTTTAAGAGAGAAATTAGAAAAAAATCTTAGTTACAGGTCAAGGAAAAATATGAGTGACCTAGGAAAACAAGTACTAGACACATTCAAGCAGAGGCTAGATCACTTGTCACTTATAGATCACTTATAGATGGAACATATTACTACACTGGGCCCAAGGCTGACCTTCCAGTTTCTAGAATCTTTTTTTTTAAATATTTTTTTTTAATTTTTATTTATTTGTTATAGAGAGAGAGAGAGCAAGCACAGGCAGACAGAGAGGCAGGCAGAGGCAGAGGGAGAAGCAGGCTCCCTGCCAAGCAAGGAGCCCGATGCGCGACTCGATCCCAGGATGCTGGGATCATGACCTGAGCCGAAGGCAGCCGCTTAACCAACTGAGCCACCCAGGCGTCCCCAGTTTCTAGAATCTTAACACCTACTATTTCTGCGGTACTTTTACTAAAAAGACAAATCAAAGGAACAGTTAAACCCCTATTTAAATACGATTTTCTTAAACAAAGAAAATGAAGCTCTTGAGGTATAAAGCAGTACTAATCTACAGTAGGTTAATCACCCATTTCTGGACCTCTTACATTTCTTCCTATCAGTTCTGTTCTTAGATCCACTCTTTGTTATCTGCCCCTCCAGGCCACAGAACTACGTCTAGGGCACCAGCTTTGCCTATGTAATAAGCTGTGCTATGCTTTTCAAACACTAATTGGAAAATACGTTATCCTGAAGTTATCAGTCTCAGGAGTAGGCATGAACATCCTTTTCTAATATAATAGATGTTAACGAAAATCCAAGAAACATGAACTTTCACGTAAGAGCATTCATATAATGGGTAGTAAAGTCCAAAGTGCATTTTCTTAATCACTAATATATACTAACAATGAATTATACCAATTCATACGGCTGAGGTACATTAGTTCTCATATCAATGCCTAATCTAGATCTCCTGTATATATATATAGTAAAGAAGTTGTAGAAACAAGGGTAAACATGAGTCATCATTTAATAAAGACACCTAAAAATACAACATTGAGATACAAAAAGACACTATGGAAAAAAATCACAAGATGTGGCTCTCACAGTACCTTGCCTCTATGAAACTATTTATAAAGGCTAGCTTAAATAAAATAGAATTTTCAGATATGCTAATGTTCAGTTTTAGAAAACCTTAGAAACATTTTCCTCTTTGGTTTCTCCTCTAGTTTTCCTACGGCCTCTCTTACTGCTCTCCGACAAGGTCATGTTCTTCTCATAAAATGTCAGTTTTACTGACCAAGGATTCACCATCGGGTGTTTTCTCCTTTTCTCTCTACAAATATTCCCAAGCTAGTTCTTCCATTCTCATGGCTCTCGACACCTCATTTTTCCTTTTTCAGTCTCAGGCCCCCATATTTCCTACAACTAATTAAGCTTATTTATCCAGAACTGTCAAAACCACCTCAAATTTAACAAGTCCAAAAATGAAGCTCTCCCTAAAATGCCTCTGGCCCTACTTTTTGTGTGTTTGACTTGAATTACAGCAGAAATTCGGGCCATGAACCGCTCTCTCCAGCACTACAACTTCCTTCTTAATCACCACCGAGTTCCCAGTATCCCCCACCCAGACATTTCCAATCTGATTTTCAGGCAGCAATAAGAATAACCATGCTAAAACCAATACGACAACTTTTCTTCTTATAAAACCTCCACCAGCATCCTGCTGAGCCTAGACGTCCCCAGGAACTATACAGGACTTTTAAGCAGATCCAGGCCACCTTCCCAGCTTCATCTCTAGCTGCTCTCCTTGAGGGTCCATAATCCAGTAAAGGGCCATCTATAGCCCACTTCTACACTTGTGCTGCCACACCCTCCCCTCTCCAAGCAGAGCTGCTTTCACTCCACAGCCCTGCAACACCTAAGACGAGCTTACATGATGGGTTATTAATGTCCATTGTTATAGTAAGGAGCTAGAAGACAATGGTGAAGTTTGTGGTCCTGGAGCAAAAAGTGCCTGGGTTCACATCCCAGTTGGGTGACCATGAATGTTTATCCAACTATGAGATAAGAGGTAACAAGTATTTTACAGGGCTTTTATGAAGACTAAATTATGAGAGAAAGAAACTGCTAGCAGATCGCCTGGAACATAGGAAGAGCTCCATAAATGTTAGCCATTATCATTTCATCGCTCTTCCAAGACTGTGAGCTACTCAAGGGCTGGGACTCAATCTCATTCACTTCCCCTACTACCACCACGAACACCAGCACACACACACACACACACACACACACACACACTTAATACAAGGCTTCAACTGAATTAGCCAATTTGAGGCATTTTCCATCCACACTGTGGCCATTCTAACCTCTAATGTTTCCCCTTCACTATTCAGAAGTTGAACAACCATTACATTAAATGAAGATACACTTAAGCCGAAAAGAAAATGGGCAATAAAATAAAATGTGAGCATCTATACTTAAAATATATGATACCAAATTTCAATTCAAAAATTTTAAAGCGTTTTTTTTGAAGATTTTATTTATCTGACAGAAAGAGAGCGCGTGCTTCGCACACAAGCAGGCAGAGCAGCAGGTAGAGCGAGAGGGAGAAGTAGGCTCCCTGCTGAGCAAGGAGCCCAACGGGGGCTCCATCCCAGGACCCTGGGGGATCATTACCTGAGTCGAAGGCAGACGCTCAACCGAGCCACCCAGGTGCCCCTCAATTTAAATTTTTAATAAACTAATGGAAAAGGGCACCTGGGTAGCTCAGTCGGTTAAGCATCTGACTTCGGCTAGGGTTGTGATCCCAGGATCCTGAGATCAAGCAGGCTCCCTGCTCAGCTCAGGGGGAGCCTGCTTCTCCCTCTCCCTCATCTGCCACTCCCCCTGCTTGGACTCTCTCTTCCTTTCTCTCTCTGTGAAATAAATAAAATCCTAGGAAAAACAAAAAAAAACTAATGGAAATATACATATCCCAAAATGGAATTCATAATGTTCTATTTCCTAAGGAATTTAAAGTTAGGCAATCAGGTAGGCTGATTTGCATGAAGAGCTTTTTAGGACCCCTAAATTCTTCATAGTTCGGCTTCCCAAACACCTTGGAGCCAGAGCTGGCATTAAAGCTTAGATGAGACATAAAAACAATGAACACGCTCTTCCTTTCCCCTCATTCCTTTCCTTGGTCTATTTCCTTCTTCTGTTTAACATTTAAGTCAATGCTTCCCTCACATTACACTGTAGTAAAGAATAGACTTGAAAAGATGAAAAAAATGCAAATATAAATGTAAACAGTAAATACTCCCCCCAAAATTGAGGGATACAAGGCCCATTTTAAAAGTGAACTCTAGGGGTGCCTGGGTGGCTCAGTGGGTTAAAGCCTCTGCCTTTGGCTCAGGTCATGTGATCCCAGAGTCCTGGGATCGAGCCCCGA
Source organism: Taxidea taxus jeffersonii (assembly GCA_003697995.1). Classification (NCBI taxonomy): domain Eukaryota; kingdom Metazoa; phylum Chordata; class Mammalia; order Carnivora; family Mustelidae; genus Taxidea; species Taxidea taxus. The sequence continues at coordinate 23,096 of ML108182.1, read as the reverse complement.
ATTGGGCTCTCTACTCAGCAGGGAGCCTGCTTCCTCCTCTCTCTGCCTGCTTCTCTGCCTACTTGTGATCTCCGTCTGCCAAACAAATAAATAAAATTAAAAAAAAAAAAGTGAACTCTAAATACTGAAAAGCATTTCAACTTAATTTTTTTTATTTAAAGAGAGGGAGGGAGTACCTTCAGTTACAATTAAATCAACCTCTACCTTAACTGTATTTTCATTAAATCTCTAACCCCCAAACCGGCTAGATTTTGAGTATAGGAGGCAGTATTATAACAACCCATGTTCACCTGTCCAATGTCCAGCAAAGACCACCACTGAGGTACCAAGTATGTAGCAATGAAAGGGTTTATTAAAGATGGAGCCAGACAAGGAGACAAGACAGCAAGCCTCAAATCCGTCTCTCCAGAAGGAAATTTAAAGGCAAAGGAAAAAAGGTCTGGGTATAACGTTGCTGCTGCACTTTTTAGTCTACAGCTGCAATTAGTCCCATTAACCCTTTGGTTACTGGTTTCAATCACCACTTTTGATCATTCCTCATTCTTGAGAGAATTGGGACGATGACCATCCTAGTTACTTCCTGCTGACACAGGAGTAAAAATCAGGGTTAGGGGAATGGAATCTTTCTGCAGTGATCTAGAAATATTCTTCAGTTCCAGGTTGAAACTCAAAATCCTACATTACCAAGATGTGTGTACTTTGGTTGTTAGTTCTTGTGCTGTATTTTATCAAGACCTTAGGAGAGATTTGTTGTAACCAACCAGCTTGTAGTACTTATGGATTTCTTCAGACCAGCTCCTCTAAAAAGTACTTTCAGGTCCATCAAAGGCTTGCCAGTGCAAGCAGGGCTCTTTTTGATGTTCTCCTTGTGACACAGTATAGGGAACCTGTGGGCTCTTATAATTCGAGTGTAATGAATCCATGGCTTAATTCTCTTTACTTTCACTGAAGAATGGGTGGTCACCAGTACTTCATAAGGTCCTGTCTAATGAGGATGGAGCTGTCCCTCCAAGTGCTTTTTCTTCCAGGTCCTTAATAACATCAAGTCTCCAGGATGCAGGCAGTATAAGGGCACAACAACCTGCTGGAAGCAAACTTACATAGCGAAATAGCCAGTAGTATTAAACTCCCTAACATAAGCCTCATCAGGAACTCCTAAGTCATGAAAAGAGTGTAGAGTCTTCCATATAACATCTCATAAGGGCCTAAACCAAGCCTACTTCCAGGGGCCACTCTTACCCAAAGCAGAGAAGCCAGCAAGGCTTCTTCTCAAGTTAAGTTGGTTTCTTGGCATATTTTTGCCAAAGTTCATTTTTTTCTATTTTTCCAATTGGTTGGCTTCTCCAGAGAGCATGTAATTTCCATTGAATGGCCAAGGCACTGAACACTACTTGTGTGATTTTTGCCACAGACGCCACTCCATTGTTGCTCCGAATTGTTAATGACCATCCAAACCTAGCAACAATCTTACTTAAAAGTGTTTTTTGACAAGGCCCCTAGATGTCTCAGTTGGTTAAGTGTCTGCCTTCGTTCAGCTCAGGTCATGATCCCAGGGTCCTGGGATGGCATCCTGCATCATCAGGCTCCCCGCTCCGCAGGAAATCTGCTTTTCCCTTTGTCCCTCCTTCCACTTACTCTCTCAATCTCTCAATTTCTCTCCCTCAAATACATAAATCTTTTTTTTAAGTGTTTTTGACAAATTCTGAGGTCTCCTCTAAGCTTCAAAACAATTTGTAAAGGTGTCTACAAAGACTAAGAAATACTGAAAATTACCTGTCAGTTTTGGCATAATAGTAAAGTCTACCTGCCGGTTTTCTCCAGATTTGGTACCTCTAAGTTGTATACCTTTTAGAACTGGTGGGGGCCAGTCTTAGAATGGTTTTTAGCACAAATGTCACATTTTTTAATGGTGCTCTGGAAATTGGGACCCACATTATACTTATGGATCTACTTAAGAATAGTATCTTAACCATAATGGGTGCTTTGGAGAATATGGTTAATCACTTCTTCCATAAGATGTTCTGGGATAAGGATTCATTTTTGTTCCAACAGACTTTAGTGCCAATATGGTGCCCAAACTCCTGTTCCTTAAAAATTAAAAAAAAGAAAGAAAGAAAAGAAAAAAAAAATTCTCATTTCTTGCTCTTTTGAGGTCCTCCCAGGAAAACTGGGTTGATATTTAGTTAAGCCCATGTCTGGCACTAAAGTCATTACAAAAGGTTTTTGGAGTCTTTGCCAAACTGGCAGCTTAATCTACCCATTGTTCCCTTGAGCAATCAGTCCAATTTCTGGTGTCCTCAGCAATGGACAATAGTTGATGGTCACCACTGCATCCAGCTCTTCATTGTCTTCGATCCATTAAACTGCTCCCATCCATAAACATATCTCCATCAGGAATGAAGGACTCTCAGCTGTAGGAATGCTCCCAACAGTCCTCAACTCTCAGACACCATCAGGATTGTCTTGACTAAAGACAGCTAGCTGCCTTACCAAGGAAGGGTATGCCTTCTTCCCAAGTGGTCATGTCTAATCACAGTTTTTAAAAAAAGTCCAGCCCTTTTGTCTCAATTTAGGATGGTTCTGAAAGATAACCAACTTTTGGAACTCCTCAAGAGAATCAGTTTAGGCTTCTGCTGATATCATATCACTGCTCAACTTCTGCCTACTCTTGTTTTTTTATGCTCCCTTCTCTTCTTCCAGTGTTAATCACTAACAAACTTCTTAAATACTAATCTCCATAATTAATCTCCATAAAAAAACTAATCCCCACAAAATTCCTTTCAAAAATGCCCTTCTCACAAACTTTCTAAAACTTTCTCACAACATCTCACAATTTTACTTTTCACATTCAGATCTTGTCCTCTTTAGGTAACCAGGCTCACTTTCCTGGCATATAGACTTGTTACCCTTATTATTTCCAATAGTCTTAATTACACCTGTTAAAAGTATTTACATCTGTTTATTTGTTCTTAGATCGCCCATAAATTAATAAGACAAAGTTCTTAACAAAATTCTAACAAATTTTGCAATGGTCAAACATGAGTTTATTTGACTTTCAGTAAAGACAGGCAGAATAAAACCTTTACATTTAATGCTGACAATTCTAAAGACGTGTCCCTTTTATTTAAACCAATAACCTTGAATTAGCCTTAATACTGAATATTTTCCAAGATCATGTGAACTAAAAAACAGCTGGGTTAGTTTCCATCTTTCTCAGTTTTAGAATGCCCAATTCTTATAAGTGCTTGCCTTTGAAACAACTAAATAAAGCTCTTCCACAAAATTAATTTTAGCAATAACATCCAGAGGTAGAGAAAATATCTCACATTTGCAACATACATGGACACACAAATACACAAGATGCAAACAAAATCTTAAAGGCCCAATTTCTAAATATCCTCCTTTTACAACACAAGTCTAATTGCAAGATGGTATTATAATTAATGGGCGCAGCCAAGCAGTGTTGCCAAAAAGGACTGCCCGATTTTGGAGAATACAGCCCAAAGGGCTGCATGTGGGGAGGAAATTGTCATTTCCCATTTTCCAATTAGAACACAGCTTGTTTTATTCTAAAATACCAAAAGCTTTAGTAACAACAACAACAAAAAATGAAACCCAGAGTACCTCTGTGAACATCGTTTCTCCCCAAAAGTTGGGGCTCCACAGACTGAACCAAATGGCTCCCTAGCCAAGCCTTTTCTTAAGAAAAGGAGGCAAAGAGAACCAAAACCCACTATTTGAAGGCAACTGAATGGGAGGAAAAAATCTGAGAGCCAAACCAAACAGGAGGAAGAAATAAACTCACATGCCATCACACATGAAATACTACTCACCAAGAGACATCTGTCCAAACTGAATCCAAGGAAATATTTCCCTGCCACGAAGGTTAAATTAGGTGCTGAAAGTCAAAGGTACCCAGTTGGGGTGAGGCCCCAGGGACAGTCCCTAGAGCAAAGAACCTGGGCAGCTGCTTGGACTTATCACCAGGCCCCCATCACCAACTGGGGGCCAACAGACCACCCACAGGCAGGCAAAGAACTCCTGGCTAGCTTGCCAAATCTGTAACAAGACCCAAGTTTGGCTGCCCAATGTGCAGCAAAGACAATCACTGAGAGTCAAGTAGGCAGCAGGAAAAGGGTTCACTGGAGAGGCAGGCAAATGAGAAGATGGGAGAACAAGCCTCAAATCCACATCTCTGAAGTAGGAGGGAAATGTAAAGGCAAATGAAAAAGGTCTAGAGGAAAAGTTGCAGCTGCAATTAGTCCCATTAAGCCTTTGGTTTCTGGCCAGTTCTGAAATTCTAAGAGATAATTCTGAAAGCATTAATATCTTGATTTAATTTTTTAAAAATATGAGTACAGGTTAATAGCACAGCCTTTATGGTCAGATGTAAATCCAAGTATAGCCTTTACTTGAAGCCAAAAGTTCCGACACTTCACTAGCTGTATAACTTCTGCAACCTTGGATCCATCATCCCCAAAATGAGGATAATAAGAATTAAATAAGATAAAATGTGTAGAAAGCACTTAGCATACTGCATGGCACAGAATAAGCATTCAGTAAATCTTATGTTATTATGATGACGTTCCTTAAATCTTAAATTTTCATAAATTATGGTACGTGCATTGAATAGAATTCTATTTTGACCATTTTAAATAAGGCAGTTCTTCTCTCTGTCAAATAAATAAATAAAATCTTTAAAAAAAATAAAATAAATAAAAATAAAATAAGGCAGTTCTATGAGGCGCCTGGGTGGCTCAGTCGTTGGGCGTCTGCCTTCAGCTCAGGTCATGATCCCACGGTCCTGGGACTGAGCCCCGAATCAGGCTCCCTGCTCAGTGGGAAGCCTGCTTCTCCCTCTTCCACTCCCCCTGCTTCTTTCTATTCCCTCTCTCGCTGTCTCTCTCTCTGTGTCAAATAAATAAAAAATATTTTGGGGGCACCTGGGTGGCTCAGTGGGTTAAAGCATCTGCCTTCGGCTCAGGTCATGATCTCAGGGTCCTGGGATGGAGCCCCGCATCAGGCTCTCTGCTCAGCAGGGAGCCTGCTTCTTCCTCTCTTTCTGCCTATCTCTCTGACTATTTGTGATCTCTGTCTGTCAAATAAATAAATAAAATCTTAAAAAAAAAAGACTTTAAAAAAATATATTTTTAAAAAGTCAAATGAATAAATAGATAAATAAAATGAGGCCGTTCTAGGAGCGCCTCTGTTCTAGGTAGCTCCGTCTGTTAAGTAACTGCCTTCAGCTCAGGTCATGATCCTGGGATCCTGGGATGGAGCCCCGCATCAGACTCCCAGCTGTAGAGCCTGCTTCTCCTTCTCCCGCTTGCCACACCCCCTGCTTATGCTATCAAATGAATTAATTTTAAAAAATAAAATAAGGCAGTTCTATATGTATTGATATGTAACGATTTCTAAGATATACTAAACGAAAAATAAAGGTACAGGAGGATATGTATGTTAGCACTTTTTAAAATACAGACACTTACATACGTACATATTTGTTCATACAGAGAATGTCCCGAAGAATACATAAGAAACTACTATTAGAGGTTGCCTCTAGGGAGGAAAATTACTAAGGGATGGGGTGGAACATTTTACCATACTTTTTCTTGTATCATTTGTTTTTATTACCTATTTCACAAATTTTAAAAAATAAAGTTTATACTATGATCCAACCCTAATGATACCAAAATAGTCCATTATATAGTAAGTGAATTACGCTAAACTTTGCAGAAAAACCCAAGGTGACTTAATCAGAGTTCTAGTATTAATTTCAACTCTGTTGATGGTAATAATTAAAGACTGATAGGGTTTTAGCCAGATAAGCCAATGAGAAGGGGTGCTGGGAGATAAGAAAAAAGAAAACGTAAGTATGCTTGGAAAAGACAATAAGAATAACATCATTCATTCATTCAGGAAATAGACTTTAAGGGTCAGGCGCCAAACACTATGCCAAGTGCTGAGGAAACAAGACACTTGGTCCTTGCTTTTGAGTATCCCGCAGTTCAATGGGGCTATGTGAATACAGCAGCAAAATCAGCACTCCTGAGGACTCAGTTACTCACAACATATGACCATTCACTCATGAACACGTAACGATTTGAATGAATGTGTGGAGCAAGCCTAGTGACAAAATACACCCCACTGAAGCCTCTAGTGACCTGAAAAGAACAAGAACTGATTCCTCAATCCGAGAATACTTGCACACCTGCATTCCCAGAATCCCCGAGAGCCAGCCTGGCCGGCAGAAGTCCGAGGTTTGGCTTTTAGATGCCTTGCAGGGACACCATTCTGGAGAGCAGGGAAGGCGAACTATAAGGGCCCCCAGTCCCCTATCCCACAATTGCATCCCTTCAGCCAGGCACTCCCACAGCTGGGTTCAGCAGGTGTTAACTAACTGCCTGAGGGGAACAAACTCTTAGTGGACCTCTGGCCCCAAAATGAAAGCCGTCCTGGGTCGGCTTCCTCGGTACTCAAGGCTCCTTTATCAGCAGCCAGACAGGACAAGAGGGGCTGAAACTCCCCCTCTCCAAGGGCCCCTAGCTCCGAAAATCGTGAAACCAGGAGGCAACTGGGCGAAAACAGAGTAGGGAGGGTAACTGACCCGAGGCTTCCCCGGCCATTTGCAGTGGGCTCGGCCTACTCATGGCACAGTCACTGACCTTTCCAAAAGGTGTTTCCAGGGGCGGTGGCCGGAGGGGCGAGAGCAGCAGCCCGGGCCCCGCACCCAACACATCTCCCTTTCAGCCGGCTCTGCACTAAGCGCAGGGTAACCAAGGGCGACCAGGAGGCCGCCATCTTGAGATCTGTACAAGGGAAGGGGAAAACTTTATTGTAACCCAAAACAAAAACGGAGGCACAGACAAATAAAGGCGTGCTCACAGAAGTCTACCCCCGAGAGAACGAAAGGGAGCCAGACGAAGGACGGGACCTCTACTAGCGAGAAGGCTGGCTAGACTCCGGGGCCCTTCCTTCCTACCGGGCGCCTCCAGGCCGAACTACGACTCCCAGCATGCAGTGCGGCAGCGCCGTGGGCGGAGGGGAGCCGGGCGAAGTCCGGGAGGAGGGCAGTCTTGGTCCCAGTGCCGGCCCAAATTCCTGGCAAAGGATCCCAAAATGTTTCGGGGATTTGGGACGTGATTATGATATGTAGTCACGTAACCCCCGAGTCTTCCCAGTTTAAGTACTTGACCGAGATTTCGAGACCTAAATAAAATGTGGGTGACCCAGTGGGCACTCATATTTTAAGGAAATATTGATGTTACCTGGTCACACTCCTTAAATGGCAGCCCTAATTTTTTGCCTCCAGCGCCCAACTCATCTTTGGCAGAGTACCTGAAATGTGCTCCTTCCACTTTTACTTTCTATATTTGAAAAGCATAAATCACTTTCAATATGGCATGCTTTCTAATGTTTTTAAAGTATTTTTAACTGTCTTAGGAAAGCCAATGGCTCAAGATGGACAATTAGTGGATGGAGTGAGTGGCCATGGGATAGTGTATCCAAAAATGAATTCCTAAGTGGTTGCCCTAATTTGATTAAACAAAAAAATATTTGAGTTAGTATTAGTGCATTGAGAATACAAACTGCTGTCCAGAAGAGGCTGGCAATCCAGCATGAGGGATGAAAAAAGCAACAAGATTCTCCCAGATGTGGAATCAATGAAGGGAGAGCACTTTGGGGAATCAAGAAGGACTTCTGGAAGATTTACTTTTATTTTTTTTAAGATTTTATTTATTTGACAGAGAGAGAGATCACAAGTAGGCAGAGGCACGGTGGGGGGGGGGTGGAAGTGGGCTCCTTGCTGAGCAGAAAGCACGTTGTGGGGCTGGATCCCAGGACCCTGAAACCATGACCTGAGCAGAAGGCAGAGGCTTAACCCACTGAGTCACCCAGGTGCCCCTGGAAGCTTTACTTTTAACAGGAGATGAAGACCCTCCAAGAACAGGAAATAGGCTGAACTAAGGCAGTCAAGAAAGTCTCAATTACAGGAAGGACAAAGCCACAATCCAGTTGAGTGAAAACTGAAACAACTACCCTAGAAAGAATTCCAGGAAGTTAAGCAGTTTGTCCACAATAGAAAATTCCAAAGAAACAGGAAAAAGAGAGCATATCACAGTATAATTTGGAAACTCTACTGTCTATTTATTTATGAAAAGTTATTTTGATTGTATCTTTCAAAATAAGTCAATTTACACTATTCGTTTTCCATCTTTAATTCTATTGTCTGACATGACTATTCCTCCATGCTATAGTGAATGTTTCTTTATTTCATTTAATGTTATTAATTTGAGGTATGACACTCTGTGAAAAACCTTTTGGAAAGGTTGAACTATTCTTCCTAACTTGACTTACATATTCTTCTTGACTTAGATATTTATCACACTCAAGACTTTCAGAAATTATCTATGTGTCATTTTGTTTGCTTTGGGAAAACAGTTGCTTGTCTTGATCAATGAAATTACTTTTTATAGCGATTCCAACTTAACAATTATGGAAGTGAAACAGCATTCAAAGACAGTATAATGACAAATTGGCAAGAACATCTACAGGAAATTTTCACATGGCTGTGCAAGTGAACAGAAACATGGCAAATGAACTTTATTGCGTGCCAGTATGAGGTAACTTAGATTACATTTGTTGTATTCAAGAGAATTCATTATGACTAGAAGACTAATTTAGTAGCCATTGTAAACCATTTTATTAAAACATCAATCCTGTGTTCCTGCATTTCCTGCAATTGCTAAAACAAATGAAAAAGCAAAAAATAACTCTGAAAGTAATTTTTTTTAAAGATTTTATTTATTTAATTGACAGAGATCACAAGTAGGCAGAGAGGCAGGCAAAGAGAGGAAGGGAAGCAGGCTCCCCACTGAGCAGGGAGCCGGATGCGGGGCTCAATCCCAGGACCCTGAGATCATGACTTGAGCCGGAGGCAGAGGCTTAACCCACTGAGCCACCCAGGCGCCCTGAAAGTAATTTTTTAACATTATCAGGAAAAGTAATAGAAGCAAATCAGAAAACATTATCTTATCCTTATTTTAAAAACCTCCCTAGAGAAAGGTCAAGTAGTTCTGGCATCTAATCTCAAGGACAAAACCAAACCGAAAGAATCCAGAGAAGGACAAATAAAGTAATGAATGAAATGGGAAAGAAAGTGATTTGGTTAATAGAAAACATACTATGACAGAAGTCAGGTATATCTGGGTTCTGATTTTCACTAAATTAACCTCTGCCTTTGTTTTCCTTATGTATAAAATTAAGATAATGTCTATCCTAACTACCTTCCAGAGTTTTTGTGAGAATTAAATGAGATAACATATATACACAAAGGGTTAATAAAATATACTTGTAAACAGACTGAAAAGGGATAACATCAAAATCTAAATTAAGGGATGACTGGGTGGCTCAGTCAGTTGAGCGTCTGCCTTTGGCTCAGGTCATGATCGCAGGGTAGTGGGATTGGATCCCGCATTGGGCTCTCTGTTCAGTGGGGAGCCTGCTTCTCACTCTGCCTACTGTTCCCCCTGCTTGTGTGCTCTCTCTCTGAGAAATAAATAAAATCTTAAAAAATAAAATAAAATAATGAGTCTAGGACAGCATGGATTCATGATATCCAAGAATTGTAAAAATAAGGAATGTACTTAAAGCTTATAAAACATAGGGAGAAATTTTAAAATAAATAGAAGTTCTACTGAAACTTAATACTTGAAGTGACAAATTTATGAAACTCATTAAAAGCAAAAAGAATTAAGTAGGATTTAGGGGCACCTGGGTGGCTCAGTGGATTAAGCTGCTGCCTTCAGCTCTGGTCATGATCTCAGGGTTCTGGGATCGAGCCCCGCAATGGGCTCTCTGCTCACTGGGGAGCCTGCTTCCCCCCCCCCGCCTCCTTGTGATCTCTCTCTCTGTCAAATAAATAAATAAAATCTTTAAAAAAAAGAATTAAGTAGGATTTAAATAAATGAGATGATAATCCATAACAAATATGGGTGATTTGGAATATTTAATTTTTCTCCAGCTCTAATACACTGATTTCCAACCCTGGGTTCATGAGGTTGCCATTTTAAAAAGTGCCTTTTAGCCATGCAGAGACAGACTAGACCACAGAGGAGTGGATGGAACAGGCCACTGGCATTAACCAGCCAAGATACCATTTCCTGATACTGTTATTATTGTTGTTCTTCTATGGTCCTTTCCTTTGGGGAAAGAGGATACCCTAATCCCTCATTCCCACTTCCTCCACCCTATCTGTAGGCCCTCTCTCATAGTAGATGGCAACTAGCCTTCCAGTTGCTCAGGCCATCTATTGTAAGAGAGTCATCCTCTTTCTCTTTCATTCCACATCCAGTCCAACAGTGAATTTGTTGGCTTCACCTTAGAAAGTATTCAGAATCCCATCACTTTATACCATAACATTGCTGCCACCACTTGTCTAAGTCACCAACATCTCCCTGCTGGGTTGTTGCAGATGCCTTCCAACTTACCTCTCTGCTCCCATTCTTGTCCCCTACAGTCCATTCTCCACACGGCAGCCAGATTTATGTTTTAAATGTCAAGTTGAGGGGTGCCTGGGTAATACAGCTGGTTAAGCGTCCATCTCTTGGTTTCGACTCAGGTTGTGATCTCAAGGTCATGAGACCAAGCCCCGTATTGGGGTCCACACTCTGCATAGAATCTGCTTGAGAGTCTCTCTTCCTCTCCCTTGCCCCTCCCTGCAAAATAAATAAATAAATAAATCTCTAAAATAAAATAAGTGGCGTCTGGGTGGCTCAGTGGGTTAAAGCCTCTGCCTTCGGCTCAGGTCATGATCTCAGGGTCCTGGGATCGAGCCCCATATCAGGCTCTCTGCTCAGCAGGGAGCCTGCTTCCCCCACTCTCTCTGCCTGCCTCTCTGCCTATTTATGATCTCTGTCAAATGGATAAATAAAATCTTTGAAAAAAATAAAATAAAATGTTAAATTGAATCATGCTATTTCTGTGTTTAACATCCACTATGCCTTCCCCTGTCACTCAATTATTAAAACATCCTACAAGGCCTCAGGACTGGGCCCCCAACTGGCTTTGTGATCTCATCTCATGCCACTCTTCCTTATCTTCCCTCAGTCTTTCTACATTGACTTTCTTGCTGTTCCTGGAACTTGCAAGTCTGCTTACCACCCCAGAGCTTTTGCATTTCTTATGCCTTCTGCCTGGAATGCTCTCCTCCAAGAGATCTACTTACTTCACTTCCACATGTCCATACTTCCTTACATCTTCTCAGTTAAGGCCTTAAGGCCTTCCCTGGCTACCTATATAAAATTGTCTCACCCAACACTCCTTTTCCTCCCTCCCAGACTTATTTTCTCTACAAGTTACCATAATGGCATAATACATCATATGTTTACTAATTTATTAGTTGATTTTCTGCTCTTCCCAGAATTTAAGCTCCATGTGGACAGGGATTTATGTCTGTTTTGTTCACTGCTGTATCCCCAAGGTTTAGGATAGCACCTAGGTTAGTAGATAAGGTTTGTTGAATGACTGAATGAGAGTCTTAGTAAAAATAAAAAATGTATTGTTTTCGTCTCTACAAAAAAGCAAATAACTTGTTTCATGAAATCAGTTATATTCCTAATATTTTAAGCCCATTTTGGTTTTTTTTTTATTTTATTTATTTATTTGAGAGAGAGACAGAGTGAGAGAGCATGAGACGGGAGGTCAGAGGGAGAAGCAGACTCCCCATGGAGCTGGGAGCCTGACCCGAGCTGAAGGCAATCACCCAACCAACTGAGCCACCCAGGTGCCCCGCCCATTTTGTTTTTAAAGACTTATCTGTTTATTTTAGACAGAGAGAGAGTGCGCAAGCAGGAGGAGGGGCAGAAGGAGAGGAAGAGAGAGCCTCAAGCAGATCCCAGCTGAATGTGGAGCACAAGGCAGGGCTTGATCTTATGACCCTGAGCTGAAATCAAGAGTCAGATGCTTAACAAAATGAGCCACCCACGTGACCCATTTTAAAGATTAAAAACACCATCAAACTCAGTATCACAGAAGTGGAATACAACCAAAGAGTACTTATTTTCCACTTATTTATTCATTGCCTTGTCATTACACATGACTCCTCATAGAGGACCTCATAATTATAGATTCTTCTAATTTAACAAAGAAATACTTCAGAACTACAAGAAACAATATGGTTCATTCAAAGACACTTAAGGAATGATTTAAAACTATAACAACTCATTTTGTAGAGTTAAATAGAATCAAATATCCAGCTTTTAAATTCCAATGTTCATATTTTAAAATTCTGAACCAAAATATAATCTAAGTTACTTCATTTCCACAAACTTATTAAATATGGTTAAGTGCCTTATTGTCTATGAAAACTTCTAAACAAGATACACCTACTTCAGTAACATGAATTAACATGAAGTATAAATTTTGTTGCAAGCAGTTCATTCCTTCTGATAAGTAAGAATTATATATTTGCTGACTTTACAACAGTTATCATTTTTGTCCTTTACTGAAACATTGTTTAACCTGTAACTAGAGACTGCCCAAAGACAAAATATTTGGAAGTCAAGGCTGGTGCTCAAATCTTTATTCACTTTCTCCTTATTTTCAACAAAAGATTAAAAGTGACCGGTTGTGTTTGTCTTTCAATTTTTAATATCCTTTATTACAATATTCTTTTTTTTATTTGAAGCACAGGACAACACGTCCGTATTTATCTATATTTTTCCTCCTTAAATGTTCTTTACCCAGCCCTTGAAGGAGGAGTTGAAGCTTTCCTTATATGATTTCTCCACATGCCCTCTCTGCCATCTTTCTTTTTAAAAGAGCAGTGACCCCTAACCAATTCTAATCTTCCCGAACTCCACATGCAAATGTGTAATCTGGCCACCACCTTCAACTAGTTTCTGTTCCTCATCACTCACATCCAATCTTTCACCAGATACACCTGAATCCTGTCATTTTAATAAGGTTTAAATCCACCTTTTATCATCGGGTCTTCCTCCTGTCTTTCCAAGGCTAAATGCACTGGCTACATCTCTCTTTCCTCCACTCCAGCCTGCTGTCAGATTTGTTTCCAAAAATATGACCTATCTAACCACATCCCATCACAGATTCTAAATTTGCAATGCCTTCTTACTGTTGACAGAATTAAATTCAATTTCTTTATTACAAGCCTTTAGAAAATCAAGCTCTGGCTCCTATCTAACTTAACATTTTCTCATATCCGTCAAATGATTTAGATTCAGAAAACCAGAAAACATGTCATGAGTGATTTACCAAATATCTCATTTGTTTTCACGAACCTTTATATACATATTATTTTGGAAAATTGGAGAACTGATCCCATCCCAAAATCCCTACCCCTTTTCTTTATTTCCTAAGTGTGTTCTGGTACTTTCTGTAATTAGAAAAAAAAATCATCTTGATAAAAATAGTTACAAATCTACCCAAAAAAAAAATTGACATTGAATACTTCCAGGGCAACTCCAAGGATGCTCCAGACTTAATACAGCATACATGCTCAGTATTCATCATTACAAAAAAAAAAAACTTCATGTAAATGGATATCCAGAGTTAATGAGAAAAAAATGACTTACCCACATTGACACAGGTACTATTCCTTTTTGAAGTTAATCTAGTAATAATAAGGGCTAATAACTTGTCTATTCAATGAGATAGTTCAAATAGCCCTTAAGTCAGATCTGTATATAAACAAAAAACAGATCATGCTATGTGGAATTTTGATTGACACTCAGTGATGGTCAAAATAATCTAGTTTTGTTGGTTGGTGAGTTGGTTGATGCAATGCATCCAGACATTCAAACAGACTGAATGTTTTTCAGTTCTATAGACTGCTTTTTCAGAGAAACTTAAGTTGGCCAAAAATGCGACCAGTCTTTGAAACTCAAAGATGTGATCATAAAATTGTATGAACTCATTTGTTCAAATCAGTATTAGTACTTGTACTAATTAGTCTCAAAATTGGCCACGTTTTGGCCTAGATTTCAAAGGAATCAGCTGGGTTTTGTTTTGTTTTCAATTGGACATCTTGGAGAGATTACCTGGTTAAGTTTTAAATCAAAGTCAGTTTTATTTATCCAACCTTACTGACAACAGAGAACTGTTTTGTTTTTTTTTTTTTAATAATGTAATGTTTTGTTTTTTAAGGATTTTATTTACTTATTTATTGGAAAGAAGTATAAAGAGAGCAGGGGAGGGGTGCCTCGGGTGGCTCCGTTGTCAAGCATCTGCCTTCAGCTCAGGCCATGATCCCAGGGTCCTGGGATGGAGCTCCGCTAGGCTCCCTGCTCAGAGGAGAGCCGGCTTCTCCCTCTCCCACTGCCTGCTGCTCCCCCTACTTGTGCTCTCTCTCTTTGTTAAATAAATAAATAAAGTCTTTTAAAAAAAGATAGAGAGGGGTGCCTGGGTAGCTCAGTTGTTAAGCATCTGCCTTCAGCTCAGGTCATGATCCCGGGGTCCTGAGATCAAGCCCCACATCAGGCTCCCTGCTTAGCGGGAAGCCTGCTTCTCCCTCTCCCACTCCCCCTGCTTGTGTTCCCTCTCTCGCTGTGTCTCTCTCTGTCAAATAAATAGATAAAAATCTTTTTAAAAAAATAAAAAATAAGAAAAGATAGAGAGAGAACAGGGGAAGGGGCAAAGGGAGAAGGACAAGTGAGACCGTGAACTGAGTGCAGAGCCTGAACATGGGGCTCAACCTCACATCCCAGAGATCACTACCAGAGCTGAAATCAAGAGTCAGGTGCTTAACCAACTGAGTTGCCCAGGCTCCCCAACAACAGAGAAGTTCTTAATCTAGACTCTCTATAGATGATGAAATCTAAATACCTTTTAGTCATGGGACATATCTAATTCAAGAAGGGTTTATTCTGAAGTTGACTATCTCTACCAAAACCAAGACTGTGTGCAGAAAACTAAGGGAACAGATAAGGAAAGCGTCATGAGACCTCTAATGTCTATACACACCAAATGTAAGGACCCAATTTTCCCAGCATGTATCTCACTTAGACCAAGCAATTCTCATCAACTTCAAAGGGAGAGATGTGCATCCACAGATCCAAGTTTGCAGTACCCAGGGCTTA
Source organism: Taxidea taxus jeffersonii (assembly GCA_003697995.1). Lineage (NCBI taxonomy): Eukaryota > Metazoa > Chordata > Mammalia > Carnivora > Mustelidae > Taxidea > Taxidea taxus. Next base: position 7,998 of record ML108182.1, on the reverse strand, counting down.
CTCAGTGGGAATACATCTATAATTTCTGGTCCCAGGCTTCATTTTTTAGTCCAAATCAACTCAGCTGGATTTTGAAACTTTAGTTCTTGCAAATAATCAACTATCCCTTAAAATATCAAATCTACTTGGCTTTATTTTACACATTGATCCTGTTGATTACTTAGGATAAGCCATAGTATGGGTTTGTACATTGACATGAAAGACTTGTAATATAGAGCAACATGCTATAACACTGTAAAATGCTACTACTGTAGCATTAGAGTATCAAATTACCAACATATTTTTCTGGAAGTGATCTTATGCATAGCAAAGAGAGAATAAGGAGATATAATTTGCCATGTCTGCTGTTCAACAATTTTTTAAAAATATAATTCTGTTGGGGTGCCTGGGTGGCTCAGTGGGTTAAAGCCTTTGCCTTTGGCTCAGGTCATGATCCCAGGATCCTGGGATGGAACCCCGCATTGGGCTCTCTGCTCAGCAGGGAGCCCTGCTTCCTCCTCTCTCTGCCTGCTTCTCTGCCTACTTGTGATCTCTGTCAAATAAATAAATAAAATCTTCAAAAATGTATATAATTCTGTTTACAAGTACTATTTTTCAGGTTTAATTTGATACTTTACTACCAGATAAATTATTTTCTAATGTAATTACTTTTATATAATAATTATGATCGTGAAAGTCTATAAAGCGATTAAAGGGCATTTTCTAAGAAATAGATGTCTGGATTTAAATTATGTAATTTTTCTGCTTATAGTTTTGGTGTTATCAATGTATTATTATCATTACTATTATTACTATTATTAAATAGTTATGAAGTGACATGTATAGAAATAAACTTTACAAATAGCTGAGACTGTAGGTCTAAAATATTTTTAATCACAGATTTCAAAAGTTGACACAGTATATCCCTGTTATCTTTTTTTTTAGTATTAGTTTTGACTCACTCTAACACTTTATACACATCAGCACCTGTGCCCATTTAGCAAAGAATTTCAGTACAAATCATTTCTGAATTGAATAGACATCTCTAAGAAGCATTACAATTGTTGCAATATTTTTAGAAACTGAAACAAGGAAATAAACAACTTCAGTAAAAGTGATTTAAATAACAAATAACGTATCTTTATAAACAGCTTATCTCCTTGAGAACAAAGAATAAACAAGGAGACAAGGGTTTTTTTTTCTCTTTCCACTATTAAAGCAGATCACAATATGAATGGGTGAAATGTCATGAATAATTGGAGAAAATCACAGAGTAATCTTCTGCAAAAACATCTGATTTATTTAAATTGTCGCTGTTTGTCTTATTAGAACCTTTATTTAACCTTGTTATCCACAATGCAGTATTCAAGCTGGTTTATCAAAAATATACTTTGGAACTAACCATATTCTGAAAAATTTGACTTTCTCAGATGTAAGCTACAGTAATGTAAAACTCCTGTGACAGCTGTCTTAGTTGGGACCTAATTAATTGACATTGCATTACACTGAAATGCCTGTGAAAACCAATGTTTTGAATCTAAAACAACAGTAAATAAATCAAGGCTTTGAAACATTCTGTTAATAAATTTAAGCTCAGGTTTCTGGTCAAGCTGATCAACAAGCTTTCCATGACTAGATTCATCTCGATGCAATATTCATTCAATATCCCCTCCTCACAAACCTAGCCACACACCACCAGTCTCTCATGATAATGATTCAGGGCCTCATCCTATGATTTTCCACCCATGTTCTTTCTTTCTAGATAAGCCTATTTCCTTATAGACTACTGCACAGATTTCAAGGCTTAGAATGTATCTAGCACTGTTCTAAATGCTGTACAAATATTAACTCTTTAAGTGCCCATAGCCACCTTGTGAAGTAGGTACTATTATTTTCCTGACCTCATATATGAAGAAATGGAGGCACAGACAGGCAGAGTAACTTTTCTAGGGTTACACAGCTATAAGGATTTGCCCATCTTCTCTATCAAGCCCTGATTAAACAGAATTGATTTGCTCATAGTATTGTCTTCAAGTCAGATGCATTTATATAAAATATAAAATTCTAGCCAAGAGATATTTGTAACATAAAAACATACCAGCATGGTAATATGCAAATAATGGCTAGGAGAGATTAGAGAGAACAAAGCATTATGGAGATCTCTGTGGTCTAACATTAACCAGAACAAAGCTGTGGCAGGGGAGAAAAGGATGGATGAAAAAGAAGAGAAAAAAGATGGGTCCTCATTATAATCTAAGTGATTAGAAAAATATTGATAATATTTACAGCGGCAAGGATGTAAATATTAGCTATTGCTTAAGGGTTAAAGGGACGGGACGATTTTAGACATGTTGAGTTGGATTTAGCAAATAGGAAAACAAATGGAAAGAGTATATGGCCCCTGCTTGAGTATGTGAGGCGATGAATGCCAAACATTGTAGTGATACACCCATTCCAAGTGGAGATCTTCATAGATCTGGGAGCATTAAACAGCCTAGTGGATCAAGCCCTGGTCCAGCTGTTTGGTCAAGCTCTCTACCAAACCCAACCCGCAAGTTCTGGACAAATAGATCTCTTACGCAGATAAGTTTCCCGATGAATAGTAGAAGAGTTTACTTTCTTTACAAATATGATTAGCAACCAACCTGGTACACCTGGGCGGGTATGTCCTGGTGGCTAAGGTCTTTCCCTAGAACACTGGCACCAATTCACAGATTTGCCAGGTCTTCCATGTCCCAATAGGTGTGGTGCTGTTTGCCTCCGACACCCTCCTTTGACTTGGCATCTCACAAACTTGGTCTCAACAGTCTTCAGTGATTAGTGAAGTGGTTTCTTTGGGTCAAACCAGGGAAACTGGAGCAGATGTTTTTCAAGACTATTCACTTTTCTGCATTCCCACCACTTACCATCTTAATTCCACCAGAGTGGTCTTTCTAAACCAAACCTCAATCAAATCACTCTTATTCAGTGGTTTCCTTTAGGAAGTCTTTAGATAATATCCAGAACCATAAACATGGATTGTATGCCCCCTCATGGCCTTGTCCTTCTTGGCCTTAGCTCTTTCTATTCCCTCTTCATTCCAGTGGTACTGAACTATGTGTAGCTCCCCAACTATTCGATGCTCTTTCTTTCCTCTGGGCCCCTGTGTGTGTTTATCTTTATCTCCAGAATGCACCTCCTACACATATGCACACCCAAATCACAGGCACATTGCCTCTCAAACACCAACGCTATGTCTTAGTTTTGCTGCTGCTTCCTTCTTGAATTCCTCCCATACTACCATAAAGACTGGGCTAAATGGCCCTCATCACATTCTTAATTCATTTTTCTGTCTCTTCGACCAGTCTGAAAGATCCTGGAAGCAAAAACTGTATCTTGTTTACCACCTTCCCTCTTCTCCATACTCTCCCTTCCCCCAGCACTGAGCACACTGGTTTATTGTGGGTGTTCAGTACCTATATATTTGCCACATTGATGACCAGAAGAGCCTAAAAGTCCTAAGAGGGACATTATCTGTTCGGCTAAAGAGACCATATGATGCCACTGGTTCTGGAATGCAACCCTCTCCCCCACTCCACCAATTAATTAATGTATCTTGCATTTTTTTTTAAAGATTTTATTTATTTATTAGTTAGAGAGAGAGAGAGAGAGCAAGCACAGGCAGACAGAGAGGCAGGCAGAGGCAGAGGGAGAAGCAGGCTCCCTGCCGAACAAGGAGCCCGATGTGGGACTCGATCCCAGGACGCTGGGATCACGACCTGAGCCGAAGGCAGCCGCTTAACCAACTGAGCCACCCAGGCGTCCCTGTATCTTGCATTCTTGAGCTGCTCTAGATCTTTGCTACTCACTGTGGTCTGGAGACCAGCAGCATTGGCATTACCTGGACCTTGTTAGAAATACACAATCTCAGACTTTCTCCTGGAACTCCTGGATCAGAATCTGCATTTCTACAAGGTCCCCTGGTGATTTGTATGCACAGTAATATTTGAGAAACTCTGCTCAACATAACATTGGTGGGGGTGTCTGGGTGACTCAGTCCTTAAGTCTGCCTTTGGCTCAGGTCATGATCCCAGGGTCCTGGGATCAAGCCCCGCATCAGGTTCACTGCTTGGTGAGAAGCCTGCTTCTCCCTCTCCCACTCCCCCTGCTTGTCTTTCCTCTCTTGCTGTGTTTCTCTCTGTCAAATAAACAAATAAAATATTTTTTAAAAAATAAGAATAAAAAAGATAACATTGGTGGTTCCTTACTCAGAAAGCTGGTAATCCATTTTCTTGAGAGAAGGAATGCGAGTGCCTGGTTTCCAGAGCTCCCAGAGCCGAGGAATTATTTTTGCCCTGATCCATGTATACACCAACCTTGTCTGTCCTTACGTGTTTGAAATAAGTCACTCTGCATGGCAGGGGCCCTTCTAACTTGAAAAGTAATCCTTTTCCTGCCTCCCACTCCCCAGCCCTGGAAATCAACCACTCAGCTGGAAACAGGAATTTCTCTTTGTCATGGCTGCTTTTGACTTCTAGACAGTGAATCCAATGTTATCTATCAGAAGAGTTTTTCCTCTCCTAGGAAAGGGCCTTCTATCCCTGATGTCTGAGCAATCCTCAGCCATTGGATGGGAGCAGCCTGTGGGAAATACAGCCTTAGAGCAAATGCAGTAATAAATTTCAGAGCACAGCAGCTGAGGCCATAGGTTAATTATGTTTCCTGAGGCTGGAGATCTGAGAGGCGCATTCTCACGACTACCACAAAGAGTAAGGAGCAAATATAGGGGAAAAAAAGGAATAATTAGTGGAGAAGAACTTGAAAAAAAGCAATAGAGAGTGGTTCTGATGTTAATAAAACCAGCTGGTCACTGCCTGCTTTACCAATACAGAAGAGGCACTAAATCAGACACACAAAATAACAAAATGCAGAATTGTTTGTGTTTTAGAGGACATGTTTTGCAAAGGATCTCAGGGTGGGGATTAAGACCCCTCAAGGGCATGCCTAAAACACAACAGGTGGTCACTAACCTGCCAGCTGAGAGTGAGAGTCACCTGACCATCAGGTGGTCACTAACCTGCCAGCTGAGAGTGAGAGTCACCTGACCATCAGGTTTTCTTTGCCCAACAGCGTCTGTGACCTGGGCCTTGCCTAGCTCCAGCTCCAGTTCCAGCGCCGAGTCTCTTTAAACAACAGTGTAAACAAAAATACAAAGGAAAGCAGCGTGAAGATGTATTCAGCTAAAGTATAAGCCTCCCGGGGATTCCAAACTCTATAAGATGCAAACCCATGCTGATTCCCTGACCGTGGAAGTCGGGCAGTTCACCTTTGAAAGGAGAGGGACGGTGTGCTGTGTTACTAGAGCAGACTAGCACCAGCCTCTGATTCTCCAACACCAACTCAGTGTCCAAAATTCAATTCTGACACACATTACCTGAGGTTGCCACAGACCCTACAGGTTAAGGACTCAGTCCCACAAGACTATCCCCCACAGCCACAAATGAGGTGCCAAAGTTATCCATTTCCGCTCAGGCAACTACAGATTTGGGGGGTGGGTTCCTCATAATCTCCCCCTCCGGCTTGAAAATTTGACTCACGGATACCAGAAAAACATTTTACTTATGTTTGCTGGTTTATCGCTTACATTTGGTTCAAAAACAGCCAAATGGAAGAGATGCATAGGGCAAGGGCTGGGGAAGGGGTGTATGGAAATTTTATTTCCTCTTCTGACTGCCACCTTCCAGGTGTTGAAATTTCCCAACCTCTCCTCAAGTATTCGGCCTTTCTGGTAACCAGCTCCCATCCTGAAGCTACCTAGGGGCCTGCCCTGAGTCACCTCATTAGCATAAACTTGGGTGTGGTCAAAAGGGGCTCCTCAGGAATAACAAAAGACACTTCTACTACTCAGAAAATTCCAAAGGCTTCAGGAACTCAGTGCTGGGATCCAGGGACAAAAAAAAACAATGTATTTTTTATTACGCCAGATACAGTCACAGATAAAGACTCAAAGAGAAATGAAATGCTCATGTGACTTCTAGTATAATAATACAACCATCTCAAATTACTGAGTAAAGAATAGATTTTCTTAAAAAAATAGATTGTTTAGGGGCGCCTGGGTGGCTCGATGGGTTAAGCGGCTGCCTTCGGCTCAGGTCATGATCTCAGGGTCCTGGGATCGAGTCCCAGAGAGTTGGGCTCTCTGCTCAGCGGGGAGCCTGCTTCCCCCCCTTCTCTCTCTGCCTGCCTCTCTGCCTACTTGTGATCTATCTGTCAAATAAATAAATAAATAAAATCTTTTAAAAAATAGATTGTTTAGTAAATCGTGTTGCAACAACTAGGTAGTCAAATGGGGGGGCGGTTTAGATCCATATTTCTCTCATGCCAAATGAAATTCTAGGTGGATCAAATATTTTTTGAAAAAAACCTACAAATAGGGGTGCCTGGGTGGCTCAGTCCCGTAATCGGCTGCCTTCAGCTCAAGTCATAATCTCCAGGTCCTGAGATAGAACCCTGGTCAGTGGGGAGTCTGCATCTCTCTCTCTCTCTATCTCCCTCTGCTCCTCCCCCACCACTCATTTTCTCTCCCTCAAATAAGTAAATTAAAAATCTTTTTTAAAAATTAAAAATTAAAAAAATTAAGAACCTATAAATAGTCTGGAAAAAAATCTGAGGTTTTTTTTTTTTAAGATTTTATTTATTATTTGACAGAGAGAGGCATAGCAAGAGAGGGAACACAAGCAGGAAGAGCGGGAGAGGGAGAAGCAGGCTCCCCTCAGAGCAGGAGGCTCGATTCACGGCTCGATGTGGGGCTTGATGTGGGACTCCATCCCAGGACTCTGGGATCAGCCGAAGGCAGATGCTTAAAGACTAAGCACCACCCAGGCGCCCCTGGCTTTTCTCTTATAAGCATGTTAGGAAACTCAGAAGCCATAAGAGAAGATTGATAAATTCAACTACATAAATTAAATTACAAAATACATGGTAAAAAACCATCACCGATAGAGTCAAAGTTAAACTGGGGAAGATATTTGCAACTCATATCACACAAAATGGTTACCTTTTAATATTTTAAATTTACTTTTTTAAGATTTTATTTCTTTATTTGACAGAGAGAGAGCCAGTGAGAGAGGAACACAAGCAGGAGTGGGGAGGGAGAAGCAGCTTCCCACTGAGCAGAGAGCCAGATATAGGGCTCAGTCCCAGGATCCTGGAATCATGACGTGAGCCCAAGGCAGACACTTAATGACTGAGCCACCCAGGCACCCCAAACTTTTAATATTTAATATTAAATATTTAATATTTAATAAACTCCAACATATCAAGAAAAAGAGCAAGTCAATAGAAAAATGTGCAAAGCATTTGAACAAATATATCACCAAAAAAAAAGGAAATATGATGGGGCACCTCGGTGGCTCAGTGGTTTAAGCCTCTGCCTTCAGCTCAGGTCATGATCCCAGGGTCCTGGGTTCAAGCCCCACATCGGGCTCTCTGCTCAGCAGGGAGCCTGCTTCCTCCTCTCTCTCTGCCTGCCTCTCTGCCTACTTGTGATCTCTATCTGTCAAATAAATAATAATAAAATATTTGAAAAAAAAAAGGAAATACGAATGGCTTGTAAACATATGAGAAGATGCTCAGCTGTGCCCAGTTGATTAAGGAACATGCAAATAGAGATACCATTTAGATAACTGAAGACTAAAAAGTTTGATAACACTTCATGCTGGTGAAGCTATGGACAAACAGACACTTTCATACATTGCTGAACAGAGTGGAGACTGATTAAACCTGTACAGAAGACATTTGGCAATACCTCTCATAAATATATATATCCTTTGACCTAGTAATTACATTTATAGAAATGTATCCTATAAATATAATCCCGTGTATGTGTAATGATAGAATATTCAGGCTATTCATTGCAATACTGTAATAGTGAAAGGTTGAATCCCATATATAATTATGATTATATTATACCCTATATTATATATATATAATACCCTATATTATAGGTGTATATATATATATAAGGTATATGTGTATATA